>LYNE01002444.1:0-23701 GCA_001662545.1 Rosa x damascena | reverse complement strand
GAGTTTTCTATCTTTTCTCAAAAGAAAAAGAAAAAAAAAAAACCTTAAGAGATATAAGTTTAAGGATTTCTACTAGTGTAGGTACACCATAAGTAAGAGATACATACCTAAGTAAGAAATATACGATTATAGATTAATATATGAGGTATACTGAATGCTGAAATTTTGAGCTTTTAATACTTCTACCACAAAAATTGTGTAATGGTTACCTTAGACAAATTTTAGGTCCTAAAGTGTAGGTCACTATGCAAATTTTCAGTCAAATTCATCGTTGTTAAGGCATTCAAAACTGTGATTTAGGATTATAAGTATGAACAGCTCAAATTTGACAGATTTGGTTAATCTATTGATTAATCTAGTTTGATATCTTAACGATCATCGATTGACTGAAAATTTTCAGAAATGATCTACACATTAGGACCTAAAAATGCCCAAATATATATAATAGAAAAGTTGGTCTAATGCCCTATCCCTAGAAAAGACCAAGAAAAGGGATATACGACCATGCTCCCTTTCTGGTATCAGAGCCGTAAGAGTTGATTGTAGATATTAAAAAATTTCTCAAACCCTAAGAGGTGAACTACCGCCCAGGCGAGGTATTTGGGTTGATCTTTCCTATTATACCTTTTTGCCAAGTGATTGTTTGTTTGGTTCTTCCTTAAGTTTGTAATTAAGCACTTAATTTACCTCTTCTTTTCCACCTTTTGTCTAAGTTTTCTCCAACCAAACAATAAGTCTAGATCCAAACAAGGAGTCCCAGGTGAGGCATGAGCAGAGAAGAGAGAAGTCTAGTTCCTAAGACAGAAAATTAAGGTATTAAAACCTTCCAAACTTAACATCTTGACCCGGCCTTCCTAGTCACTCTTCATTATGAGTAGATTGTTTAGATCCAACTCAGTTACCTCCAATTTTTCTAGATCTTCCCTAAATAGGATCCCTGACATAGTTAATGAAGAACAAATTGAATATCAGTCAAACGATAATATAGACATGAATAATTGGAATATACCCAGAGTTCCTAGTAACAAAATTTATAAGAAAAAATGGTCCCTTTCTTCATTCCTTTTTTTTCCTTCTTGAAAAAGAGGATCAAAGGATTTCACTCGTACCCCCATGGTGACTCTAACTCATGACTTCGTCATTAGGTAGTGGGTGCTCTAAGAAAAAATGGTCCCTTTCTTCATTCAAAAGTGAACATCATATTAAAAGAGTAGAACAAGTTTATACCCTTATAAACAACATGTTCAATTATTTAGCCCTGAGTCAATCAAAAAACACAAAAAAGAAGGTCACAATTTTCTACATATAGGCTTAGTCCAAATAGGCGTCAAACCACTAATCCAATAAGGTCTTAATACCTCTATCATTCTATGCCTAAGAGATGCAAGTTTTACTGACTTCAATGATAGTACTCTCGGGTTAATTGAGTCAAGCCTATTCAACGGTCCAATCCATTTTGATTGCTATCCATATTTTACAATTAGTCTTAGTAATCCTCACATATTAAAAACTTTAACTTTAAATATTACAACTTCAAGTCACCATGTCCTAGAAGGGACCTAACCCTGGCCTTAGCCTTAGTCTATAGAATCTATTACAAAGTTACTGCACTACTAGAATTATGCTCATAGACATCATGACAATTAAATCGGTGAGGAATACACGCGATGTAAAACAATGTCATTAACATTGATTCCTCAAAAACCAGTTTGTATGCATATAACTGACATCGGTTTGGAAATTAGCCGGTGATAAAACTTCCATTTGAATTTTCAGAAAACGAGCTGAGCGGCTAAGTTAAAAATTTTTAAAGAAGCGCGGACAGAAAAGGCTCACTCCCACACTTAGACATATTTGGACTAACATTGACTTCAGCTTGCCCTAACACTATTCGACCAAACCTCCCTTTCCTCCTTCGTTCTCCCCCTCCGCAAAAACGATTCTCCTCTTCGTTCTTCACCTCTGACCACAACCCTCCTCCTCGTCTTCGGTCTCCGGCTACAATCACAACCTGACCCTCCTTGTCCTCCTCCTTTTCCGCCCCAGACCAGCTCGTTTGCTCGAAGACGGTGAAGAGAATCAGTCTCCTCGTTCTCCGCCTTCGATAAAAACCATCCTCCTCTTTGTTCTCCACCTCCGACCACAACCCTCCTCCTCGTCTTCATTCTCTGACTACAATCACAACCCGACCCGCCTCGTCCTCCTTCTTTTCAGCCTCAGACCAGCTTCTCTGCTCGAAGATGGTGAAGAGAATTAGAGATCGAGGCCGGCCTTTTGGAGAAAATTTGAGCTTTTGTGTCATAGGTAATTGACGAATTTGTTCAATGCATGTCTTCGAAGGATTTGTGAGTCCTTAATTCACAAGGATTTGTGTTTCATCTACCGAAGCTTTGTGGGCTGCATTCGAGCTTTCTGGGCATTCATGTTCTGAGCTTTCTGGGCATTCTCCATATCTGGTTTGCTCTCTCTTGATTCTTCTCATTGTTTATGATTGATTTTGGGAAATTTTTGCGCTTTTGTTGAGTTATAGGTTTGGGTTTTGCATAGTAGACTTCGAACTGTGTTTTCTAGTCATGAAGGTTTCTGTAGCTTGGAAGTTTTAAGCTTGGGCCAAGAAGCGAAAACAGTAACTACTCCTTATGCTTGTTACTTCATTTTAATCAATTCATGGTCTCTGATGTTGCAGCTGTTTGTGTCCCTCAGTCCATTGAGTCCCTCACTCTATTTCCCACTATAAATCAAACACACTTCCCCTACAATGGGGACTCCACCATTTCAATCAAGACCCCTTTCCCTCTACTCTGGTGTCCTGTGAACCCAACTAAACGACACCCTTGTCATGTTAATTAACTCATCAAACGCACACCCTTTTCTCTCCTGCATTTTTATTTTCCATAAAAGGTAGGGGCAGCTTCACCAAACAGTTCTCACATTCACAACCTAGGTACGTTAAATAAGTTATTCATTTCAGTTTCTGGGGAAAAAAATGAAAAGAAGACATTTTTAGAGCTGGGTTATTGTTTTTGCATGATCTCTGTTTTTTTTTTTCTGGACATGCTTTTGGTTTTCTGAAATTTAAGTAGATCTGTCACTCTCAGATGAACATGAACAATATTAGGTGAAAACCCTTTGGGTCATTTAATGAAAAAATGGATCTTGATTGATTGTTTGATGTGTTAGAAATTTGTGGTGTCTGATTTTTCCGAAGGGTGAGTTGTCCACCTCAACATATCTCTGCTTGAATACCTTTAATCTGTGGTTTGCTGTTTCTTGAAATAGTTATTTACATTGTTTGCAGATTCAGTTGTTGTGATTGAAAAAGGTTTTGCCTTTGATGAGTGTTATAGGTTGAGGTGAAATCCATTTGTTGGCAACATGTATCTTCTGAGGAGAAAAGCTCAGAACCCTGTAGAGGATGATTCTGCACAAAAAGAGGCACAGAAAGAAGCTCAGAAAGAAGCAAAGGTAAATAATTTACTTTTACTTGTGGCAATATGTGTGTGTGTCTTTTTACGCCATTGCAGCTGTTGATCGTGTCATGGTGTCAGGGACGGAGCCAGAGATTATAGATGAGGGGGGCCAATGTAAGATGGATGAACTCACGTGGGGGACTGGGGGTGCCAACATTAGTAATTGTGTGTGTAAAAACTCAAGTCAACTAGATTACAAACAACATTTACATATGCAGCCAAAAAGTTGGGGGGTGCCATGGCCCCTCCAGGCCCTTGAGTAGCTCCGTCCCTGCATGATGGTGTCATTATTTATAATGAATTTGTTTCTGTTTCTCTAATCACTGGGTTATTATTTTAATTTTTCCAAAGTTAGCTTTTGGTTGCCAAGAAATCTGGATACAGATTCTCGGCTATAATGTTGTTATATTTGCTAGAATCTGCTTGGACTTCACTATGATGTTGCCATGTCATAAACTGGCAATCCAACGGTTTAAAGTAAAAATTCTTAACCAAAAACTTCTCTGATAAAGTTTATTCTCATCATTTTTGCATCACTGATCAAGCTGTCAACAAAACTTTCTTTTGCACAGATTGTGGAAACCTTAGAGTTGTAAATGAAACGATCATATGCCTCACCAAAACTATCTTTATGAAACAGCATAATGATCTGAATATTTTTATGAATAGTTGGTTTTCAATGTCCTTGAACTCAATCTCCCCAATAGCAAGAACAAGGAAAGAATAGGACCCATATATATATATATATATATATCACTGTGTTTCATTGAACAAAGCAAGTTTGTTCAAGAACTAATGTCTCTGATTCAGAATCCAAAACAGCCAATGCTCTCTGATTGCTGGAACTCATTTTACTGAGGTATGTCATTTTGTGGGAAGCAGAAAATGTTTGATCAGTGTAGAGCTGATACAATTTTGGTGTTTACATACTAGGAACTGTTGTTGAGCTTTACCACAGCAACCCATCAGAAGTTTGAAGGTGTTTTCTGAATTATTTTGATTACAAACTAGTGGTGGTTTTTGATAATTTTGTGTAATCAGTGGGTTTCCAAGTGAAACTTTTTTTCTAGTTCTGTGTGGAGTTTAAACTTGTTTACTATTTGCTTTCTTTGCTGCTTTTTGTTTAGTAACGTTTTCTTGCTAATTCTTGTATCATACATTCTTTTTTTTATGTTGCGGGCAAGTGGGGATTTGAACTTGGGACCTTATCGAACATAATGGATGAGAAAAACTACTAGACTTATAGTGACTTAGTAGTATTTCCTGTAAAGATTTTTTACTCCAATTGATTTACGTATGTTAATTTTCTGCACACATTAGCTTAATAGTTTGATGATGGGATTCTAAAGAAAGTTTTTTTATTATAATTTAGGGCAAAATACTGTTTAGTCCCTGAAATATGTCTTCGTCCTCGTTTCAGTCCCTGCCTTTCTAATTTAATCTCAAAAGTCCCTGAACTCCAAATTTATAGTCCAACTAGTCCATTCCCTCGATTTCATCCGGTTGCTCGCTGAAGTGTCAGTTATCTGCATGTAAAGTGATGAGAATACCCCTACTCTTCATTCTTTCTCTTTACACCGAGCTTTCCACCACCACTACCAAGCTCTTCTTCAACTTCAATTTCTGCGACGACCGCGACGATGTCATCTTCTGCTATGAAAACAGGCACACTCACTCTCACAACCTCATGCCAGAGCTTTCTTCTTCTCTTACTCCTCCTGATTTCCACCAACATCATCGCCGGTGTCGCTCTCGACAAAGCCGTCTTGAGCGTCAAGTACAAATACGCTAGCCGCGACCCCACTCTCAGTGCCCTAAAAGCTCACGACACCAAACGTACTCTTCGATTTCTTGTCGGAGTGGATCTCCTTCTTGGTGGCTCCGGCCTCTCTAACGCCATCGGGGGCATCAAAATTCAACTTCTTGTCATGCTCTACAAGCCTGTGTAATTAGATTTTGAATTGATCATGTTTTGATGATTTTTGTTTCTGGGTTGCTTCGGCCTTTTCGGGACATTTTCCGGCATCTACGGTGGCTATTAGGCTTGCTTGATATATGAAAGACGATTTGCTCTCCGTACTCTACAAGCTGGTGTAAGTGATTTTCGAGTTCGATCAAGTTTTGGAAAAGTTACGATTTTGGGCTGGTTTCGGCTTTGCCGTGTTGTTTGTGACCTTGAGTCGGAGTTAATTCTGGATATTTATGGAAATTGGCTGAGTTGAGGAATTTGGGTTTGTCGTGTTCTTCGTCGAACGTGAACCTGCAAATTGGGTTCTGATCTTGATCTCATTTGATCACAAGGTAAGCTAGATTCTATTTGAAAGTTCTGGGATTTGCCTTGTATAGTTAGCTTCTAGGATTTGCCTTGTATAGTTAGCTTTTGGGATTCTCTCCCATCCTCTCTCTCCTCTATGAACCCAATTCCCTGAAAGTTGCAGGTTGAAGAAATTCACGGTAATGGGAGGTAGTGGTGGTGGTGGTGATTTGGGTTCGTAGGAAGTGCTAGAAGAGAGAGAAGTCAAGACACCTAGAAAGGTTGGGTGTCCAAAGCAATTCTGGGTATTGCTTCGTCAGCACGTGAGTCATTTTCCGGCAGCTCCGGACGATGTGGGAGCTGGGTTTAAGTCGCCAGAGACTGGTGGACACTGTGGTGGTGGAGGTGAGGCACGGTGGTGCCAAGATATTCACTGGTGGACGAGAGAGAGAAATCTAGATCTACTTTTTCTCTCCTCGGGTTCTCTCAGGAGACTACCATTTCGAAGGAAATTTTGGAAGAAACTGAAGCATGGGCATTTTCGTCACTTTACAAATCAGTGTCTTACGTGGTGCTAAGCTGGCAAGTACAAAACTGACACGTTAGCGAGCAACCGGATGAAATCCAGGGAATGGACCAGTTGGACTATAAATTTTGAGTTCAGGACTTTTGAGATTTAATTAGAAAGGCAGGGACTGAAACGAGGACGAAGGCATACTTCAGAGACTAAACAGTATTTTGCCCTATAATTTATCTTCTGCTTTAAAGAATGGTGGTTGATATGATTATTGAAAAGGAGAAGATAAAAGGAATGGTGCTTGATATGATTCATTTGCGTAGGTTCTCTTTGACTTATGTTATATGGCTTTGTCATAGACTGAAGTGTTAATTTTTCAGGTGCATATAGAGGGGCTCAGGATCAAGAAGATGGAGATATAGTTGTGGGTTTCTCTCTGAAGAGTCTTCTGAGATAATGTTTTCTATTCTGAAATGGAAATGCTCATGGTCTATGATACCGGCGATTGCTTCTATTGTGGGATTGGTTTCACTAATGTTGGCTTCAAAAGTTCATTTGTTCTTCTTTCCATTAGTTCCTTCTTTCGAGTACTTTAGTCAAACTCATAACTCTTGTGTCCCAATCAATGCTTCCACTGAAGCAATTACGGATCATTTCAGGGGAAATTTAGAACCTCCTATTGACTTAGAAAATCATTTTCCAGCTGACTTGCACAAGGCAGTTGTTTTTCGTGGAGCACCATGGAAGGCAGAGATTGGCTGATGGCTTGCTGGTTGTGGCTCAATTTCTAATAAAGTCAACATTGTGGAGGTAATAAGAACAACCTTTTACATGACGTAACATAATTTTTTTTTTCTGAATGAGTGAAGTAGATTTCTTATAATGGAGTTAATTCATGTACAGAAGGAATAAAGAAAATTAGAAACATAGAGATGAACAGCTTGCAAGTTTGAATCAGGAGGTGGGAAGAGAAGTGGGAGTGAATGGGTGTTTACTCATTTAATCTATGAAACCAGATGACACAAAAATGTTATTATTATTCTTCTATTTTTATAAGCCCTTGGAGATATGTGAGGTGAATATCAATTATCATGGGAAGAGTATTCATGTTAACAAATTGTTCTATTGGCAGTTAATAGGTGGGAGTGGCTGCAAAAATGACTACAATGGTCGAGGTTTTTGTAATCGTGAATTGGGACAATGTCGGTGCTTTGATGGATATAGTGGTTAGTATAATTTCATCTTCTTTCTTTCGATGTAATTAAATTAATACAAAACTTCAAATAATTAGGAGCAATCATAAGTGGTTATGATGCCCAATTAGTCATCTCTAGAAACAAACTGAGTTTATACCATAATGGTATTAGTTTCTGCTATGTACTTTTATAAACAGCCAACTAATATGTCAGCTACTCGCCAATCTTTCTAGCTTCTCCTTGGTTATATTTTGTAACCATACTACCACAGCAGATAGCAGGCACAGTGAGAAACTTGGTTTGCATTATAATATGACGAGTACAGCAGTAGTTATGGATGCTAGGATAGGAATGTCTTGTAAGCTCAATGTCTTTTTTTTTTGTCTTTCGCTTTTCCTTTCGTTTCTTTCCTTCTGTTTTCCTTGTTATAGCTAATTGTTCATTTCATTTTATTTGTAGGTGAAAACAGAATAACAAATGGGATATAAGTATGGCGAGGCTTGCTTTCGTTTATGTTTCTAGTATCATGTACCATTTAGACTTCAATTTTTGTTTTATTTCGATGTTATGCATAGAAATACTTGGGATGTTGTTATGTACTTTGAGCATCAATATTAATCAAAATTTATTTACTTACAATATGTTTCTCATTAGATTCGTAGCAATAGTTACAAATCATTTTATAACTATAAAAATGAAGTCATATAAGTTCTAAAAGAAAAAATCGATGTCCCATTAGCCAGTGGATAACAAAATATTAAGTAAGAAACGATGTAACACAACTCAATGAACATCGACTTATTAAATAAGAAACGATGTAAAACAACTCAATGGACATTGAGTTATTAAGTAAGAAACGATGTAAAACAACGCAATGGACATTGACATTGTGTAAGAAACGATGTAAAACAAATCAATGGACATCGATTTATCAAATTAAAAACGATGTCTAGTATAAGTATGAACATCGGTGCCAACCTCAAAAACTGATGTTTAATAGAAAAATGGACATCGCTTCATAAAAGGAAACGATGTTTAATAGATTAATGAACATCGGTCGTGTAATACAAAAGAATGTAGATTCAATCTTAAATATTGTGATATATGGCAAGTACCCGTAAAACTTATAAACAGCAGGCAAACTTCAAAAACACCGATGTGTAAGAGAATATAACACATCGTTTCTAGAATGAGTAACGATGTTAAAATGAATACGAGTACTGTTGGACCTATATTTCGTTAAGCATTAAATACATAAATATGAAGGTTTAACAATATCTAAAAACACCAATTTGTGATCATAATAGCAGTTTAACATCGATTCTGGAACATAATTCGATGTTTATTACTATATGGGACATCGGTTGATGTCTATTTTTTTCTGATCTTTTACATCACCCATTAACACATGTGTAAATTTTTTTTTTTTTACATCGGTTTCTGGCCGATGTATATGAGGAAAATTCTAGTAGTGTGGGGCAATTTCCGAGTTTCAAGTCAAATCAAGACCTCATACTCGGTCAACAGAGACCTCTAAATGGTCTAAGGAAAATACAGACATAATGACAGGACCAACCCCGAACTTCACCCTCAAATCTGAGGTGGTCCTGTGGGGCCCACCTTAGGAATAACTCTACCAAAAATTTGCCAAAGTCACCCCAAAAATGGACTACCCAAAAACCTATAAAACACACAAAACACTTCAAGCAAACCAACCTTATACTCCTGGAGCCACCCTGCTCCCAATTACCATCAACTCCACTTTCACAAAACATAAAACTCAACTCAACAATACTAATCCCAAAGGTTATTAGAGCAATACTAATACACAAGGATATAAAAAGAAGAGTAAAGGATCAAGGGATCCTACAATGCAGAAGTAGTGACAATTATGCCTCAAATGCCATGTACGGCCGACCTCCACTAATTCACCTGCAAACTGGGCATTTGAAACCGAAGAGCCCAGGGAAAAGTAATTTAAAACACGTTAGAGTGAGTGGACAAAAAAAGTAAATAAACAAGATAATTCGAATAAAAGCAAAACTTTAATACTTTCCAACATGTTCATCTTTTAAAAACCTTGATCCATGCAACGTGGATATGCAACGTGGATAAAACATATTTCGCAATACGAAAATTCATGAAAATATTCCAGCCCCGCTGGTTAAAAGAAATCAAGCTAGCCCTACTAGCTAAAGGTATCAATCAAATATGGGGAAGAATTTCTCACCATACAAATAAGGGAGCCTCCCAGGCTCGGGTCGGAGTGTACCACACTCTGGAGCATCCCATGCTCTGCTCTACTCACGCACGAACACATAGTAAGCAGGGAGGAGTACTGACAGACTAGCAAGCAATAAATATGACAACCCAGGTATGGTGGGTAAAAATCATACGAAAACCGAAAATCAGTAAGGCTTCCCCAAATCTCACGAGAAAAACAATGTATATCACTGATGTGGCCCCGCACGCCAAAATATTCTCGAATTCATAAATAAATAGGTGAGGAATAATAGATGAATAAAATTCTCTCAAAAATCCCATTTTTGAAAACCTTTTAGAAATCTCAGAATCGACGAATGACAACAATATTTAATTTCGGAAACCACCTCGGAAAATAATTCGTTGAAAATCATTAATAAATCGCAAATCATACTTTATTTCGAAATTCGCAATATCCTTTTAAAACTTAGAGCCAAAAAACATTCTGAAATTATAACCGAGATAAATCAATTTATATTCTCAAATAAATAAACGTAATAATTAATTACGAAACAAAATTGCATGCATCACTTAAAATCAATAGTCCACTCACAGTATATGGCTAACGTGGCACCCAAGCGTAAGGATCCTCGTCGAGCGATGGGTTGGTACTTCGTCCTGTACAAAATTATATTCCGTAAACAACCATTCGACACTTAACACGATTCTAAACCGAAACCCGAAAACTCCACGTAAATCAACATCTCCAATTCTTTCCAGATTCAAGCCAAACTTCACTACTAATATCAATCCATTGATTAAAGCATTCCATAACATAATAAGGGAAATCCGAAGGTCGGATTCCCACAAATGACATCTGAAGCTCTAAACTTCGAAAATCACAATCAATGTCAAACTCCTAAAAAATTCTCCAAAATCACATATTCAACTTCTACAACAATTATAGGATTTAATTGGCTGAAAAATTGAAATTAAAATGTTACCCTACGCACCGCAGCAGCCGCCCACAGTGGCAGCGCCACCGCCACCGCCACCAACTTCGATGGCCACCAAACTTTGGTAGCAGCACCTACTCAACAGGCTCAACAACTTTCTCAATTGAGACAAAGTTAGAAAATGAGTAGAAGTACCTCAACAATTAAGGAGAATGTTGAACCAGATTCGTGAAAAGTGACCCAGAATTTCAAACCTTCGATTCTTCCTTCTCGCGTCAAATAGTTGTAAAAGGTTTGGGGAGCATCATCTGCGTCCCAAGGCGCTTCCAAAGGACTAAGGTTTGTCATCTGTGGTGGCCGGAATCGGGAGAAACCGGCGTTGACTTCAATCTTCTACAATGACCATCCTCTTTTTCTCATTTCTGCACCTTCCATAGCTCAAATTAAGCTATCGAAACAACCCAGAAATGATGAGAAGGAAAAGACCTTTCGAACGACATCTTATACGTCAAAATCTGTCGCCGGATGGAGGAGTTATGGCCGGAAGATGGTGAAGAGGTCGGAGAGGAAGAGAGAATCGGGGAGAGAGGAGAGAGAGCTCAGTAAGTTTCCGAAAATGAAAACTTACCACAGTAACTCGGCTATTTATAGACAAATTACCATAAATAGTAACTTTACCTTTTCGCTTATAACTTTCGTATACGAACTCCGATTTTTACGTACCACATATGTACGCGCTCGGTTTAACGTCCTCTACAACTTTCATGAAAAACATTTTCTTAAATTTTGACCCGAATAGAAAGTCAACTTTTAGGGCCAATAAAAGTATCGAAACAAAGTAAAAAGTTAAAGTAGTTGTTGTTTACCGTCCAAATGACTAGTAAACGGGTAAATTGAGATACGAGACGTTACACATAAAGTCTGAGACTGTGTTAGTTATGATGACTAATACATCAACACTTGAGGAGCAGATGCAACAACTGCAAGCAAGAATAACTCAAGCTAAAGTAGCAGTAGCTCAAAGGCAAGCTAACAAAGAACTGGAAGCCAAGAAGCGTGCTGATGTTGAAGCTGATGTAGTTAAACAACTAGCTGTGAAAGATGCTGAAATTGCCGACCTTGTGGCAAAGTGTGGTTTCCTTATGAATGAAAAAGACAAAGGAAAAAAGGACAACAAGAAATCTGGTCACAAGATGTCAAGACTATGATGGCTGAAGGGATCAGAGAATTCCAGTTGTCTCTAAATCCCCCAGTTTCTGGGTATCTGAAACCATATCCTGCCCATTATGATGCATTACCATTTCCCAAAGGGTATCAGAGGCCAACATTCGACAAGTTTGACGGAGTAAATAGTTCTCCTCATGAACATTTGGTCATTTCTACTCAGCTTGTGGAGAAACATCACAGGTCGATGCATTATTAATTAGGCAATTTGTCCAATCTCTTAAAGGAGTAGCTTTTACCTGGTACACTCAACTACAACCCGGTTCTATCGTCACATGGGATGGCATGCAAAAAGCCTGCCTAGCACAGTTTATCTCCTAAAGGAAGAAAGTCTCAATAATTGATTTAGCTGATACTAAACAAAAGCCTGACGAAGGCGTCAATGCGTTCATTTCTAGATGGAGGAGCGTAAATCTCCAATGTCCAGAGAAACTAACAGAACAATTTGCAGTACAAATGTGTTCAAACAATCTCCTCCCAGAAATCTCAACTTTTGTTAGCACTGCAGAACCCCAAACATTTTTTGCGCTTGTCTCAAAGGCTAGTAATGTCGAAAGACAGATTGCTCGTAAGAAAATCTCAACACAAGGGATGATCTACAAAAGTAAGAAAACTGACAGTACAGGAGACTCACCAGCTACCTTTGTCAAAACAGACGAAAAGTCAAATGCATGCAAAGAAAAAGAAAGGACAGGAAAACTCACTCTCAAAGAAAGAAAAGAAGTCAAGTACTCTTTTGATGATAATAACACCGAACAAATTTTCAGTGAGCTCTATAAAGCAAAAGCAATTGAGCTTCCTGAACCAAAACGACCGAGTAATGTCAACAAGACCAAAAATCACAAATTTTGTCGATACCATAGTATTGTCAGTCATCCAACAAGCGATTGTTTCATTTTGATGAAGATAATTCAGGAAATGATAAACAACAAGGAAATAGAGGTGGAGAAATCGTCACCAAAGTGAAGCTCAAATTGTGGGCGATGAACTCAAACGGTGCTACAAAAAAAAAAAAAAAGAGCTCGTTGGATTGAAAACCTGAAAAGGCGATCCAAGCAAAATTTAGAGCCACAAAAAAAAATGATGAATGAAAAATGAAAAAGCCTGTTGAACGAAATCTTTATTTTGAGAAAAATAGGGGATGAGTTTGATAGCTAGTGAAAGTCTAAACAAAGAAATAATTAAGTTGCTTATATTGGGTTTGTGAAGCATCTGACTTTGAGCATGTTTAAAACTCTAGACAAGCAATTGAAAAAGAAGTTGCAGTCTTCACGTCAAAAGAGAAAGGAGATAAAATATCCAACGAGTTCACTTCAAGTTGAACTCTAAAACTTTCAATGTTGTACACAAGCCAAACTCATCTATAGTGCAGTATATAAGCACCACATGAAGAGAAGGGGGGGGGGGGGGGGACAACGGAGCACAGTAGCGTGGAAAATCAGAAGGAGAAAGCAGCTCGGAAGACAAAAGGTTCAGACCTCCTTCCATCGATCTCCACCACCTCTTCTTTTCTGTTGCAGGCCCTCCCACAATGACACCTTCAGGTGTCAATGATGTCAAAAACAACATGCCGGAGCAGCGTCTCCAATGAACCATACCGGGAAGCGTCCTGATGAACAATGTCGGGCAGCTTCCCGATGAATATGTTGAAGCTCTGTCTCCACAAGCCTTGCCGGAGCTCCGTCTTCGAAGCCATATCGTAGCTACATGCTTTACCGAACCTGCACTAAAGGAACAAAAAACAAACAAACAAAGCCAAGTGGATGTTAAACTTCTGGCTAAAGGCCACACAAGCACTGAAAATCAAAGCAAGCTCACTGAGTTTTTCTTCCAAAATAAAAAGGAAAATAAATGACCAAACAGCTACAAGCATGCAGTACATAGCAAATGAAAAACAAAAAGGGATGTGTGATCTAGTTTGTTCTACATCAGTAAAGATGATGAAAGATGACAAAACTCACCTCTTGGACAGCCACGTAATCGGCAAAAGCAAGCATATAATCCAGTCTTTACAACACACCAAAACAACCAAAACATAAAAAGTATGATTATAAAAGAATAAACCAACTTTTGGTTTTGGGGTTGTTGTGTTATGGAAAAAAAAGAAGAAGCCTTAACTACCTATACACAAGCCAAAACAATTCAGGCTTGGTTACTTGGTGTGCTGAAGCTTTGTAAGTTGAAAGAAAATGATGAGGCAAAATGCACGAAAACAAAAGAAGGGCTTTGAACACCTTGTGATCTAATTGCACCTGCAAGCAAAGAAAACAAAACAAACAATTTAAATCATGGTCTCAAAGTCAATGAAATGAAGAAGCAAAAAGTCAATAAGACAAAGCTGGCGAAGACTAACCCTGCCAAAAGATTGCTGCATATTTAGTCCTTGGCCTTTCATAGAACAGTTGGTGTACATCATGATTGCTACTCTACAAATGAAACAATGATCCCCGACCATGATTTCAAATCCCGTGTTTTCTTATTTTGGATGACGGTGTTTCAAATTACTGTTGTGAGGTGGCATCGCTTCGGCCTCACAAGTCACAAATGTATCGCTGGCCTGGGAAAACACAAATTAAGGGGTGGTCTTCCCTCACCAAGATATAGACACAGCCTCATCTCCATTTGGCTTTGTGGAAGCTCCTACGTACCCATCTCCAAGTCCATCTCTAATGCAGCTTCAGTCTTCAAGTCCATCTTCATTTTGTTTTGGTTATGCGTTTTGTTCAAGACAGGAGAAGAATAAAATAGAATAGGTGAAAAGGAAAAAGAAGAATAAAGAAGTGAAAACAAAGAGAAGTGGAACGGAGAAAAGTTGGGTGCCCATATCAAATTTGGGCCCAATTAAAGAGCTAGGTTTGATGTCATCAGAGTCTGACAGAAAAGCTCGATGGTGCCTCCAGTCTTCAGAGGAAAATTAAAAGTGTGACTCGGAGTTTACTCGATGCTATGGGTGTCCATATCAAAAAATATACGAACTCTGGTTTCGTACAAAAGGGCTTCGAAGCCCAAAATGAAATTTCTTTTGGTACAAAATCAGGAAAGATCAAAGTCACAAATTATGAACTACAATGGTTTGATCCCTTCACAGGGTATGTAGGCAATCTAGCGACCCACTAGATGCAACCACAAATTCAAATTGAATCCCTGACTCCATAAGTCAAATTCAGCCAATCCTAATCCCTAACTCCACCAATCAAATTCACCCAAACATCAGAAAAATCAAACCATTCCCAAATTCCCCAAAAGTAGATTCAAGGGTTCTAAACCCTCACAAATATCTCAAACACAAATCCAAAAATAAATGGGTCATCTACCCATTTAAATCCCAATTGCTAGAACTACATGTGGTTTGATCCCTCAAGGGTATGTAGGCAATCTGGAATCAAATAACCTAGATGCAACCGCATCCCAAACACTATTCCTATTCCAAAAATCCAAGCCTTCCAATGAGTCATTCACTTGTTGGAACTCTTGAACTACGAGTGGCTTGATCCCTTCCCAAGTACGTAGGCAACCCATTCTAAAATTCGGGTGCAACCGCAAAAACAAACAACAACACACTGGTTTCTTTATAAATGGAATCAAATGGTGTTTCCCTTGTAACAAGGGATTGTAATTAAGAGACACATTCTATCTTGAATGGATCGAACCCAAAATAATTAAAAATCTATTTTTTTATGAATACGAGTGAAATTACGTTGGGTGACATTTTTTCACTTTGTACAATTTTTAACACAACAGCGGGATATTGCTGTCATTTTTCCCTAGACACTGGAGGCTCTAGACAGGTACCTTTTCCTCAAGGGACTTCATGTTAATGATGGCTTGTACATTGTTGGGATTAGCCTCTATGCCCGCTCACTTACGATGTACCCTAAGAATCTGCTGGTAGTGACTTGTTAATGTTAATATCCGCGGGGGTCTTAGTTAACATTAGAGAAAGAGAGAGAGAAGAGAGAGACACGCAATGTATAGTGGTTCATCTCCCGTCTTAGCAGGAAACTACGTCTACTTGAAGGGACTCGTTAACCTGCACAACAAAGACAAAAACACGCATATGTAGAATGCCCGTTGCATTGGGCAACAACTGTGAGTTGCATTGATATGCATTGGCATATTCGAATGTATAAGGTGCATGATACATGTTGATGTATACATGTGAATGGCGCCGAGTATAATCGGTTATGACGTCCAAGCCCGAGAACGCATATGGTTGTATGAGCAAACAGATTGCATATGATAAATGCGTGATGCACGCAAGAAAACGAATGAGGTCGAGTTGACAAGGTTACGCTCGTGAGGTGTGAGTTGCATGAGTGCCGTGAAGGCAAGAGTTTGTGACTCATGAACAATGGGTATGCAAATGCTTGTGTTTGTTTGTTTTTCGCTCATATTAATGGAACGCGAAAAGAATTCGAATGGTTGCAAAGGACAAATGGTAGAAGAATTCAATGTTGCATTAATGTGAATTATGTCGAGGGGATTGAGTGTAAAACTTGGGAATGCCGGAAGACAAGAGCGTGAAATCTCGGCGGTGTGAGCGGAAAGCTCGGGGTTGCCGGGAAGGCATGAGCGGAAAGCTCGGGGTTGCCGGGAAGGCATGAGCGGGAAGCTCAAGAGTGTCGGGAAGGTGTGAGCGGGAAGCTTAGGGGTGCCTCAAAGGCATGAGTCGAAAGCTAGGGGTTGCCGCGAAGGCGTGAGCTGAAGCTCGTGAGCGGGAAGCTAGGGGGTACCGCGAAGGCGTGAGCTGAAGCTCGGGGTTGTCAAGAAGGTGTGAGCGTTAGAGCTCGTGAGTGGGAAGCTAGGGGTTGTTTTGAAGGCATGATCGGGAAGCTCGTGGTTGCCGCGAAGGCGTGAACGGAAGCTCGAGAGAGAAGCTTGTGGTTGCCATGAAGGAGTGAGCGGGAAGCTCGTGGTTGCCGCGAAGGCATGAGCCCTTCGCGGCAAGTTCATGGTTTCCGTGAAGGAGTGAGCGGGAAGCTCGTGGTTGCCACGAAGGCGTAAGCGGAAGCTTGTTGTTGCCATGAAGGCCTGAGTAGAAGCTCATGAGCGGGAAGCTCGTGGTTGCCGCGAAGGCATGAGAGGAAACTCGTGAGCAGGAAGCTCGTGGTTGCCGCGAAGGCGTGAGCAGAAACTCATGAGTCATTCCCTGAGAAGTAAATGTAACCGTTGCTAATTATGCTGGGCTATATATATGTACAAGTCCCCGAAGTCCCCAGTCAATGAGGGTTTTCTTGTGAGGTTGATACCAAAGCATAGCTTTGTGCCGTATTGCGAGTATAATTAGTGCAAGTGCGTCGTCTGTCTAGAATTGGTTGGAGCGAGCGCTTATGCCCTTTCGGGTGGGTCCCTTCTAGGCCATCCAAGGAGTCCCCCACTCCTGGCTATAGACCTCCGTATGGTCAAAAAATTGTTTGATGAGGGGAGCTGCGTTTAAGCAGTGGGTGTTAGATAGCGAATCTAATCTTTAATACCCAAGCGTCGGGGGTTAACTGCCGGATCAATGGCTGCTGTGGGCTACGTTAACGGGTCCCTTTACTCTTTCCTGAAGGAGAAAAGCTTGACTGCAATGCCGCGTAGCTGTCGTTGCCATTATGAGGCGTTGCCTTACTGCTTGGCGGTTGGTCGTGGACCATAGACTCGTGGAGTCTCTATACCTGTTTAGGTCTCTTTTTCCCGTGGGGAGAGTTTGACAAAGTGTGGTGCCGGAAGGCTAGACAACATATTTTCATATAGAGTATATGTAAAGTTTGTGTTTGTATGAACAATGACAAATAGGTATACCAAGTAATAATATATGGATCTTATGGCCATGTGACATGCATATTAGATAATTGCAAGTGTAATGGGTGTCCATATAAAATTTTTGGGAGAAGCTTCCGACGAAAGCTATGAAGCATTATGAACTTGGAGCTTAACTAAAGCATGTTAGATGTGTTTGAGCAAGTTAGGTTGTGTTTGAGCAAGTTAGGTGTAGTTGAGCGGATAGGAACTGTGCGAGCATGCGGGGTGTGGCCCAAACAAGTCGTGGCCATGCTCGATACCCAAGTGAATCGTAAACCAAGCAAGTCGTTTATCCAAGCATGTTTAATTAAATCATGTGTGTCACAAGCTTCAAGATATGGCATTTTTTGTTTAATTGAGTGTCACATTGACTTGATTTAAGCATCGCATGTGTATAACATGTACTTGTAGTAAAGTTTCTAATAACATTTTGCATTTTGTAAACATGCTTAGAGATCGTTTGAGTTCGTTATGTGAAGCATGACATGTCTAGCATGTGAGGCCTAGAAAGTGTTGCCAAATCTACGAAATGTTATAGGCATTCTTTAAAAGTTGTATACGCATGGCAATGGCTCTAATCGCAAGAGCGTAAAAGATAAGATATAGTTACTTATCTTATGCCCATTTGGAGTGAGTTGGAGTTTCAAATTGATATACGTTCCCAAATCATGTTGGAGTTGTCCAAGCATGACGCTCCATTGCTCCGATGAAGCATCCTAGTAGAATGATGATGATTTCGTTAATTTTAGAGGTGATCGTTGATTTGGCCTGACTAGTACCCTTTGATCATGTACACATGCTTGAATCATATTGCTTCAAATATATGTATGGTACTAATTGACATGAAATGCTTGAGTTTCATGAGCATGTGAGATGCAAGTTTTGATTATTAAGTGAAATCAAAACGTAAAAATACGTGTACATGAAATGTACTTAGGGATGAGTGAATGCTCATTTGGTAACATATAAACCAAGAAGGTTGCACATGTGCATAAGCTTAATTTTAATGCTTTGAAGTTTGAACAAGCAAATAAATGAAATCCTGACAAGCTAGTTTCTATGTGACAGAGTTCATTAACAAGCATGTGCAGTCAATTAGTAATGCTTGCACAGAAAAGCTACATGTGTGCGGTCATTAAGAAAAAAAACTAAGCCAAGTTCAATTTGGACGTGCCCAATAATAGTAAATATCATGTGGCCAGATTAGAGGTTATGTATATATGGCATACAATTATTGTAGGTGACACATGCAGCGTAGATAAGAGCACAAACATGTGCACATGGTGCGTCATGTTATTTGATAACAACTACATGCATGCACGAAAATAATTAAAGGTAAGGCATGTGCATATCAAGGCATATATAAAAGTGTACTCTACGTGTGCATAGAAGGCAAGTATAATTTATATGTGGCATTGAATTGTTAATCATGGATCTGTTGACAAATTGTGTGAAGGCATAGGCACGTGTGTACCAAATAAAGAGATAGAAAGCTTATCTTGATAGCTGACTTTGCTGCAAAAGTGCAAGTGAACTCAGTGCAGGGACCAGATGTTTGAATCGAAGAGATTCAAAGTGGACGCTCGGAGAAGAACGTGGGGATGAGCCTGAAGGGTTGATCATAGATACCGCTACCACTAGAATCGGCAAGTTTGGCGTTGATTGGTGATGTGCTACCATGGGGCTGCCAGCGGTGTCGCTGGTCTATAGGTGGGATGGCTAGCGGAGTTTTTAGAACAGCGGCAGTCTTGGCCAGCAGAGGATGATTGGGTGCTGGGCTTGGTCAGTTGTGCTCTTGGCCAGAGGAGGAGCTTGGTCAGCAGTAGATTTGGCCAGCGGTGGCGCTAAGTGGTGATGCTCAGTGGTGGATGGTGTTTGGCGGAGCACTGTTCGGAGCTTCACCGCTGGTGATGTTTAGAGGAGGACGGCTAGGGGAGTGATGGCTCGAACGGAGCTTTGTTCATCGGCGTTTTAGTGTTCAAGATGGTTCTTTGGCGGAGAACTCTTAGCGGTTGGCTCCTTGGCAAAGATGGGATGGTGAGTAGCGGAGTGTACTGGTCTGCTGGCGGTGAGAAGCCTAGTGGTGAATGACTCGGAGTTTATGCTTGATGGACTCCTTGGCGCTAACGCCCAGTGAGTTGTGGCGGTGCAAGGGTTGGCGGATAGTGCTTGGCGAATCTCCGGGTGTCCAGAGTAAGCCGCAAAGCTGTATCGAGTGTTTGTATGGCGATGGCTCTTGTTGGCAGTGAGACAAGAAACAGGGCTCGAATTTGGAGGTGTCATGGTGTCTGGTGGAGGCTGCTGAGATTGCGTGCCTTGCTTAGTGGTGTCGGCCTGATGAAGGCTTCCTTGGATGAGCCGGAACTTGGTGGGGACTCCATGACAAAGCAGAAGCAATGAGTTTTGCGGTCGTCAATACGGTATTGACGAAAGGGACGAAGCTTGGCGGTGCAAGACTTGAACGGAGGGATGTGAAGGGGGAGAAGGATGGAAGCATAGTCTCTGTTGAAGCCCAAAGCACGAGCTCCGTCACATGAATGGGTGTCCAGATCCAGATTCTGGGTGCCTAAAGTAAACTTACAATTGAATCTTTTTTTTTTTTTTTTGGGTTACCGTTGAAGATAGGTAACCTTTACCGCTATAGGCTATTTTGGGTTACCGCTAAAGATAGGTAACCTTTGCTGCTAAAGGCTAATGTGCCGCTGATCTTGGCGTAAGGGGTGGACGTCCAAGTTGCTTAAATTTTTTGTGTGCAGCATTGACCAACCTTGTTGACATTGACTGAGCTCAAGTTTTGAATGGGTGTAGCGTTGACCACTCCTAATCAGCGTTGACCAGCCTCGATGGCCGTTGACCAGCCTAGATGGTCGTTGACCGACCCTGATGGGAGTTGACCAGCCCTGATCTATGTTGACCGGTATTGATGGGCATTTACTAGGGCTGTCACTCGGTCGGTTTGAATCGGTTATAGGTATTACCAACTTCAAAACCAAAACTTTCGGTTTCAAAACTGAGCTACCAATTACCAACCAAAATTTTCGGTTTTTAATTATATCTACCAAATTCGGTATTTCGGTTTTCGGTATTACTAATTTTAGAATAACTAATTCTTTATAATATAAATTAGAATGAACAAAACTAGGTTTTTGAATTTTATAGTCATAAACGTTGTATTCATTTACTAATTATAGCTTTCTTTTGTATATATGACATCAAGTTCTAGCAATTTTCAATAAAACTAGGTTATTTAACCATCTTTGACTAGGTTACTTAAAATACATGTACTATTAATGTAGTATAGGTAGTAATGTTCATACTATTATAAAAGTTTTTATGTTTATTTCTTAATATACATGTATGTGTATTGAAAACTGTAGTATATAAATCTAATATTTAGATAATCGGTAGATTCGGTATTTACCAAAACCAAACCAACTTTTTCGGTAATTTTCGATTTCAGTTTTATCGGTCTTGGTTACCAAAAAGTCGGTTTACCAAACCTAAAACATCGGTTGGTATTCGGTCGGTTTGGTAATTACCAAACCAAGTGGCAGCCCTAGCATTTACCAAAAGCGTTGACCGAGCGTTGACTTGATGCTAACGGGCCAAAGCTCATGGTACGGACGAGGCCTTTGTGTTGGCTTCCCACAGACGGCGCCAATATTAATGTTAAGATCCGCGGGGGTCTTAGTTAACGTAAGAGAAAGGGAGAGAGACACGCAATGTATAGCGGTTCGTCTCCCGCTTTAGCGGGAAACTACGTCCACTTGAAGTGTAGCACTATATGGGTTTGGGCCTTGCGGCCCAAAGGGATTACAAAGTGTATTGTAATGGGATGATGATCTAAGTGGGTGGAGGTCCCTTTTATAAGTAAGGAAGCCTCCCCTTTTACACTTGTTTTCCAATGTAGGATGCTAAAACCACTATTCTAGTCTAGAAAGCCATATTGTGGAGGCATGTTGGCAAGGCCGGGAAGGTGGCTTCCCGACGAGATATTGGCCGCTTCGGACTACCTTGGCATAGCTTGGACATCGGGCTACGGGATGCATGTCTCGGTTAGGCATCACCATGGCTTGTGGGCCCCCCAATGAGGGTGTTACTTATGCTTGGTGATGTAGCAAAGTAGCTTGCTAGTAGAGGTATCTACATGACTCAAAAGGAAACAGTTCCCTAGGTTGAGGCGCATGTTATATGCCAATAGAATGGTGAATATGATGCGTATGTTAGCCATATGCCCATCAGCCTTAATGATCTTGACTAGCATATCGTCCACATACACCTCTATGATCTTACAGAGGTGTTCTGCAAACATTGCATTCATTAGGCATTGGTATGTAGCGCCTGATTTCTTGGGACCAAATGGCATGGCATTGTAACTGTACAAGCCCTTGTCAGTTATGAAGGTAGTGCACTTCTGGTTGCCAGGGTGAATCTTGGTTTGATTGTAGCCAGAGTAAGCATCCATCATACTAAGCAGCTCATGTCTTGCCGTGGCGTCTACCAGCTGATCATCAATGCATGGTAACATGCCTTGTTCAAATTTTTGAAGTCCACACACATTTTCCACTTGTTGTTAGTTTTTTACCATTACAATATTGGGGATCCATTGTGGATAGTTTACCTGGCTGATGAAACCCATGCCCTGCAACTTAGTGACTTCTCTGATTACTCGATATTTTTCTTAGTCAAAGGCCCTTCGCTTTAATTTGCTGAGGTAGAATGATGGCTTGATGCTAAGCTTGTGAGTGATGATGTTGAGGGAGATCCCAGGTATGTCTGTGTAAGAGTAGGTGAAGAACATTGCGTTCTCCCGTAAGAACTAAGTGAGTTCTCCCTTAAGAACTAGGTGAGTTCTGCCAGTATCTTAGGGGGGGATTTGAGCGCCAATGCTCACTGTTCGCTTTAAGTGCTCATCAGTGATGTTAATAACGCGTAGCAATGTTTCTGGATTGATGGGCTCCTTCTTAACATGCTTCTTCTCACAATTCATTGTGTTATAAATTTTATCAGTTATTGCTAGCGGATTTCCAACCGTTAGACTTTCGTGGCTAGACCTTCATTGTGCCACAATTGTTGAATAGCACTCTTGTGCAATCTGCTGGCTTTCCCTCACGCTACTGTTGTCTTTATAGGTGGGGACCATCATCAGTAGCATGTATCTGACAGCACTATAGTTTATTGAGCTCCGGGCATCCAATGATAGCATCGTAGGAACTGAAACAATCCACAACAATGAACTCAATGTGTATCTCTGCGGTGCAAGGGCAGGTTCCTATTAATAGACTCATGTAGTTAGATCCTAGTGATTAAGTTACATTGCCAGAAAAGCTTAGCAACGATTCATAATCTTGCAGGAGCTTTGTGTTGCGGTCTAATTGCTTGGATTGTGAACACCTCGTATCTTAGCGGATTTGATGCTGGCTTGCTGTTGTTGTTATCGCGACAGTCACTATGAAAGGAGCGATTACCCCTATTATTGTGGTAGTGCTAGTTCTTCTAGCGCTTGTCCAAGTAATTGACCTGTTGCCACTTTTTTTTCTTGTCGTTTGACTGTGTGGTGTTGTCAGGGAGGGATTGCTGGCAGTTATTTGTTGGGGTGATGAAGGTTAACTGCTCTTGGTGGGAGCTTGTGGTGATGGTAGAGTGCGCCATAGGTGTTGCATTCCGCCTGGACACAGAGAACTATCTCACCAATAATGTGATCATAGGTTGCATTTGGGCAATTATAATTCAGATGGTACAGGAAATGTCCCTTAACAAGCCCATGCTTGAAGGTCGCTAGTGCCATTGTCTTATTGAAATCTTGGCACCTTGATGTTGCGGTTCGCTATTTTGTGACGAATGCCAGTAAGGATTCATCAGCGCCCTACTTAACACTGAATAGTTGGCTTAAGTTGTGGTGTTCTTCCATCATAAAGATGAATCTTAACAAGAAGGCGTTTGATAGAGCTGAAAATGAGTTGATGGAGCCTAGCGGACACTCAAAGAACCAGCTCATGGCATCGCCATCCAACTTCTCACTGAACATGTGACACATGATGTCGCTTTTAGCAAGCGCATAATTTAACCCTGAAATATCGTTAGTAGTATAAGCAAAT
>LYNE01002443.1:13276-28550 GCA_001662545.1 Rosa x damascena | reverse complement strand
ATATTGAACAAAAATTTAGCTAAGTCAAGATGCTCTTGGGTAGCGGCATAACTATTTGTAATAGTACCGAAGGTGTTCGGTATTCCAAGGGTGGGTCGTCGTGAAGCCATCCTTGTTCATTAAATAGAAGGTGCTGGGGCTAACGACTTCCACAATTTTGTATGGACCTTCCCAAGTTGGACGGAGTACCGTTGGTGGCGGAATAACCTCCTTCATTACCCAGTCCCCCAATTGGAGGTTCCGGGCTTTGACCATGGCGTTGTAAAACCGTGACACCCGTTGCTTGTTTTGCAAGTTGTACAAATGGGCCTTGTGGCGTTTCTCCTCGAGTAGGTCCTTGTCGAGGTTGCCGCCCTCGCCGTTGGTCTCGGAGTAGTAGCCCTCAACTCTAGCGGTAGGTTGGGTAACCTCAATTGGTAGGACGGCCTCAGTTTCGAACATCATGCAGAATGGTGTTTCACCGGTGGCGGAAGTTGGGGTAGTTCTAATGGCCCACAGAACTTCCGGCAGCTTCTCCATCCATAAACCCTTGGGGTCGTCGAGTTTCTTTTTGAGCATCTTCTTGATTATCTTATTTGCTGCTTCGACTTGGCCGTTGGTTTGGGGGTGAGCAACAGATGCAAAACTCATCTTGGTGCCCATGTTAGCTGTGAAAGAGATGAGTTTCTTATTGTTGAACTGTGTGCCATTGTCTATGATGATTGTGTGGGGGACGCTATAAAGGCAGTAGATGTTCTTCCAGAGGAAATGAGTTACCTTGGCGGTAGTTATGGCCGTCAGTGGTTCCCCCTCTGTCCATTTACTGTTGTAGTTGATGGCAACGATGATGTATTTGAACTGCCCTTAGCGGTTGGGAATTTCCCAAGCAAGTCCAGGCCCCATGTGGAGTGGATCCATGGGCCAATGATGATCGACAGGGGCTCCACCGGGGCATGAGGGAGGTCAACGTGTTGTTGACACTTGTGGCAGGATCTGGAGACCTTCCTGGTGTCGTTGCCGAGCGTGGGCCAGAAGTAGCCCTATCGCATTGTGCGATTGGCTAGAGACCTGGCGCTCTAGTGGTTTCCGCATTCCCCAGCGTGTATCATGGCAAGAATGATCTTTCCCTCCTTTAGGGTCAGGCACCGAGGTTGGGATGGGTGAACCCTTGGCGGTAAAGCTTGCCATTCTGGATGTTATAGCGGGTTGCCCTCCGCTTAAGTTGCCTTGCTTCTATCTTGTCAGTGGGCAGTGTTCCATTGCATTTGTACTCTATGATTTCATCCATCCAGCTGGGATTGACCTCAATATTGAAGATTTCTGCCAGAGTTTTAGTGATGCTTAGCTTGTCAAGGCACTCCACCATTATGTCCGCTGGACTTTGGTGTGGTTGGGCGGTTGCTAGTCTTGCTAGTGAATCAGCCTTGGCGTTTTTTTCCCTGGGAATATGTGTGATGGTGTGAAATTTAATTTTTTTGAGTAATGTCTTGACGTACCCCAAGTATGTCGTTAACTGCTGGTCCTTGGCCTAGAAGCTGTCGTTGACCTGGTTAACGACTAGTTGAGAGTCCCTGAATATGTTGACACTGTCAACTCCTGAGTCGATAGCGAGGAGTAAGCAACCAATGAGCGCTTCATACTATGCCATGTTATTTAAGGCTTTGAAATTGAATTTTAAAGCATATTCCACGTTTAGTCCCCCTGGTCCTGTCAAGATGACTCCAGCGCCGCAGGCCTTGGCGCATGCGGAGCCGTCTACGTGGAGGTTCCAGTCTGACTATCGTTGGGGGGCTGGCACCTCAGCGGTTACCAATGCTGTGCTGGCCTCCTGTGTCTCTAGGTTGGGTTCATCCTGACGCTTGGTGAGCTCAGTGATGAAATCTGCCACTGCCTGGCCTTTCATGGCTGCCCTTGGCTTGTAGTCGATGTCGAACTCGCTGAGTTCTATGGTCCACTTGTTGAGGCTCCCAGAGTGCTCAGAGTTTTGCATTACCTGCTTCAGCGGTTGGTTTGTTAAGACATGAATGGTGTGGGCCTGAAAGTATTGGCGGAGGCGTCTAGCGGAGACAATGAGTGCAAGAGCGAGCTACTTTAGGGGGGCATATCTTGTCTCTACATCATTCATGCCTCTGCCGGCTTAGAATATGGGGAGCTTCTCTTGGCCTCTCGCCGCACAATGGCGCAGCTTACCGCTGATGAGGATACCGCCAAGTAGATGTACAGTACCTCCCCCGGTATAGGAATGGAAAGAAGTGGGACTGATGCCAAGTATTCCTTCAAGCTCTGGAAAGCCGCCTCACAATCTGGTGTCTAGTCAATTACCTTCTTGTGGGTCCTCTTCAGAACTTTGAAAAATGGGAGACACCTGTCAGTGAGTCTGGAAATGAATCGAGAGAGGGCGGTTAGTTTGCCCTGGAGGCTCTGAACGTGCACCTTCCATTCCAGAGCCTTCATGTTGAGGATGGCCTGCACCTTGTCAGGATTGGTCTCTATGCCCCGTTCACTAAAGATGTAACCCAGAAATTTACTAACGGTGGCGCCAAAGAAACATTTTTCTGGGTTGAGGTGCATGCCATAAGCCAAGAGAATGGTGAATATGATTATGAGGTTTGTCACGTGTCCGCTGGCCTTGATGCTTTTGACTAACATGTCGTCCACGTATATCTCTATTATCTTGCCAAGATGTTCCGCAAACATGGCGTTCATCAACCGCTGATAAGTTGCGCCAGCGTTCTTCAAACTGAAAAGCATGACATTGTAGCAGTATAGGCCCTTGCCGGTAGTGAAGGTAGTGTATTCCTAGTCGCCGGGGTGCATCTTGATCTGATTATAGCCAGTGAAGGCGTCCATCATACTGAGCTGTTCATGTCCAGCTGCTACATCGACCAGTTGATCAATGCGGGGTAGCGGGAAGCTATCTTTTGGGCATGCCTTGTTAAGACCCTTGAAATCGACACACAACTACCACTTTCCACTGGGCTTCTTGACCATGACCAAGTTGGAAATCCACTGAGGGTAATTAACTTGGCGGATGAATCCAATGTTCTGAAGTTTGGCGACCTCTTCCCCTATAGCGCCATATCTCTCTTCATCGAAGGTCCTTTGCAGCTGCTTGACAGGATAGAAGGACGGTGGCATATCAGCTTAGGACCATGCAAAGACGGTGGCATTGTCACGTAGAAACTGGGTGAGTTCAGCCATTATCTCTGGGGCTAGTTAAGCGCCGATGCGGACTGTTAGTTCAAGGTGTTCGTCGGAGATGCTGATAACCTTCAAGGATGTTTCTGGACTGACATGCTCCTTTTTGACATATTTCTTCTCGTCATCCCTAGGATCCTCGAAAATACTTTCCGACGGTCCCATGTTTCCCACCGTTAGGATCTCGTGGCGGCGCGTCGACTGCGCCACAATTGTTGAGTAGCACTCTCATGCTAGCTGCTGACTTCCTTTCACACATCCCGTCCCGTTGGGTGTGGAGAACTTCATGAGAAGTATGTAGCCGGCTATGATGCACTTGAGCTTGTTGAGTGTCGGTCGACCGATGATGGCATTGTAGGAACTAAAGCAATCGCCGATGATGAACTCTGTATGTATCTCTGCTGTGTGTGGACTAGCGCCGATAACTAGTCGCATGTAGTCAGAACCTAGTGGTTGCGTGACGTCACCGGAGAAGCTGAACAGCGGCTCATGATCCTGGAGTAGTTTTCTGTTCCGCTGGAGTTGGTTGTAGCAGCCATTGAAGATGACATTAACAGCGGATCCGCTGTCAACAAGGACTCTTCCCACTGACCACTTGTCGAGTATGGCATCGATCAAGAATGGATCATCGTGGGGCAGACGTACTCCGTGCTCTTCCTCCTCCAAGAAGGTGATGGGTTCCCAGCCAAACCTCGGGAGCTTAGCAGATCTCTCATAACGGATGTTGCAAACTTCTTTGGGGTGGTTAGCATATGCATATCGCTTTTTTGCCCTGTGAGACATGTTGGTGATTGGAGCACCGCCATCGATGGTGTTGATTCGGCGCAGGGGTTCGATGTTGGCGACCACGAGTGGCGGTTGGCGCACCTTGAATTGTTCCATCTTAATTACCATCACGGTACAGAGTCTCAATAGCTGTTTTGAGAGCATTGCAGTTGTTGGTGTTGTGACCGCTGTCCTCATGGTATTTGCACCACTTACCGGTGTTCTTGGGTTTCCCCACCCTTGGGTATTTTCTTGGTGGTGGTGGCGGAATCTGGTCCTTGCACTGGTCGTATATTTCCTCAGATGAGGCTGTGAGGACCGTAAACACTGCGTACCGCTGAGAGGACTCTATCGGTTTGTTACGGTTATCCCTATGGGATGAACGGCTGCCCTTGTTGTAATGTTGATCCCTCTGCCGCTTGCTCTGGTAGTTGCCCTGTTGCCACTCCCTATTCTTTTCAGTTGGCGGCGTAACAGAGGTTTTATTAGCGGTTTCCTGCTGGCTGGAGAAGGGCTGAGCGAACTTTACTGGTGTTGACGGCGATGGTGGGGTTTCTCCATATGTGATGAACTCTACCTGTGCATGGATGACTACCTCACCCATGACGTGGTCATACGTGGCAGTTGGGTGATTGTAATTGAGGTGGTAGAGAAATGGCCCCTTAAAGAGTCCTTGCTTGAAGGCTACCAGAGCCATTGTTTTGTCAAGATGGCGGCACTGAGATGCTGCCGCCCGCGGGTGACAAATGCCTTCAACGCTTCCTCGACGCCCTGTTTGATGTTGAACAACTAACTTGTGTTGTGATGTCCGGCGGCTAGGAGGATGAACCGAGAGAGGAAAGCATTTGATAGTGTCTGGAATGAATCAATGGATCCCGATGGGCACTCAAAGAACCAACTCATCGCCTCACTATCCAATGTTTCGCTAAACAAGTGGCAAAATGTGGCTTCATCAAATCTCTTGTTGTTAGTGACTTTTTTGAAGGTGTCCATGTGAACGAATGGGTCAGTCATGCCGTTGTAATGTGACATCTTTGGTGTCTTTGCATATGCTGGTCTGACGGCTTGCAAGATCCTAGCGGTGAATGGTCCTGGTCTAGACGCAAAGAGCAGATTTGGGATTGGCGCTGGGATGCCTGCCTCTGCCTGGATTAGCCTTTGCTCCAATTGCTGCATCCTCTCTAGGATTAGGGCCGTTGTGTCGCCAGCGGGCCCTGCCTGGAGATTCTGCTGAACCAGGTCCTGCCTGGGGACAAGTGGATTACCCTCAATCCTGGCCCTAGCTGCCGAGTGGTTGGTGTGCGGTTGTGACTCCGCCTCCTGCTCCATCATTAGGAGGGGAAGGGGAGGTGGACCCATTTGCAATAGTTTTGGTGGGTTCGGCAGTACCTGCATCTGTATGATTGGTACTGGTACCAATCAGCCGGTATTGGTCGACTACATCTGGTGCTCCTCGATTGCTTGCTCTACGCTGGGTTAGCGTTTGCCTCCAGTTCCCATTTCAGTTCGTCGAATTTTGACATCAGTGTGGCCACCTGCTTTTGGGCCTCGGCCTTCTCTCTAGGCTCTTGTTAGCACTCCATATTCACCTTATGGAGGTCCGCCAATGCCAGCTCATACATAGCGGCGAAATCCTAACCCAGCGGGTGACTGCTGCCTGGTCGTGCGTCAACTGCAGTTTGGGTCAGCGGGACCTGGGATGAGCCCTGGGGTTCCACGCTAGGGTTGACCGGAGTGTTGAATAGTGCTCGGTTAACGTTACCCGCTGGGTTACCGTTAGCTGCGGGTTGGTGGGATGGGGGTTGGCAGACTGATCCGCATACTCCTCAGCGTTTCCCCCGCTACCGTTAGTCATGGTGATTGTTGTGGTGGGATGACCTTTTGTTCAAGGGTTCCCACAGACAGCGCCAATGTTAATGTTTAAGATTGAGCGGTTGCCCAAGCCTCTAGTTAACGCTGATCCTGTAGGCGGATCGTTATTTGCAATTTCTTATAACTTCCTCTACCTGTCAAGTAAAATACAAAGCGGCATTAAAGGGAGACCGCACTGGGCAGTCTTCTCTTCTCCGAAGCATAAGTTAGTCAATGTATTTATGTTGACAGAATAGCAGTAGGTAGGTAATCAATGCGTAATTAATGAGGAGAGAGAAGAGAACCTTTTATAGGTGAGAAAGAGGCTGACCTCTTCCTTGTTTTCGATGTGGGACTGATATGCATCAGTTCCCAGTTTGTGGAGCTTCTTATGCTACTTTGGCACGACGTGTGGTGGCTCGTCAGCGGTGATCTGGGGGCGAGCCGGGGCTCAAGCGGTAGCCTGCTTGGCGATGATTCCGTAGGTCATACCTTTGGCGGTAGTTGGTACCGCTGGTGTTAATATGAGCGTGGCTCATTCATAGCTAATTATGCTTGCAAATGCTCATGTAAGTACATGCTTATTTTGGTTTAGTGGTTTAGGCCTAGCCATTTTCTTTTCTTGATTTTCTCTTTGAATTTTCAAGAACAAAAACCTTAAGGTAAATAAAAAAAAGAAGAAAATGAATACTAAAGTCTCAATGCCATCTCATTGTATCTTTGAAGTTTGAACACTATACTCATTCTTAAAGTATGTCATCAGTTTTTTTTTATTTTTAGACTCTCAGTAAAATCTCATAATCAACAGCATGAGAAACAACATCCTCTTCTACACTGTGTCTCAAAATAACCAAGACCGCTTGGAAGGATCTCATATCAACATATTGAACACAAGAGTAAACCGAACATAAATCTAATCGTCCATGAGGATGACGCCATAACCATGGCTCCGCAACATGACCCAACCCCAGCTCAAAAGAGTGGGGGGTGTTGGATCATAATTCATATACATATTTGTGCCCTAAAACATGGAACTTACTTGTTCTGAAGTCCAATTTAATGTTAACTAATTCAATTACATGTTTTGTAGAAAATCTTGACAAGAGAAGAAAAAAGTGAAATTCAGGTAAATTTTTCGTGCACCACCACTTTTGATGACACAAGTGACGGCGCACCACCACTCATGATGGTACCATGTATTTTCTGGCCATATTCATGGAGGAGTAAGGAGGATGAGTATCATAGCATACATCCATTCATCATCATTCTATCTTAACTAAATTCCAAACATTTTGGTTCCAATTCAATCAAACACTCTCTATTACCCAAAAATTCATCATCATCAACACTCTAATATCTATCATGTTTTAGGCTTAATCATCATCCCTCACTCATCATTTCCTACTCCAACCTACACCATCACTCTCATGCCATTTTTCCTTGATTTTGGGATATATTACCTCCCTTATACTCCACCTCCATGCTTCTTACAAGGCTTGAGCTTCTCCCTTTTGCTTCTTAGCACCATTTCACACCTCTCTCTCTCTCTCCATCTATTTAAGCACTCATTATCTCAAGGAAGGAGGCATCACCCATACTTAGCCGTTACATCTTTTTCTCTCTCTATTCTCTACACAATCCACCACCATTTCCTCCACAAAACCTCCATCTCCATCACTTCATTTTCCAACTACATCCCTACTCATAACATCTTACATATACCAAGCTTCATCATCATCTCAAGTCTTGAAGAAGGAGTTCAAGGAAGAAGTTAGAGCACAAGAAGAGCCACCACATCATCTCTATGACAACGTTTTTCATGACCAACCACTTCATCATCCGTCACTTGTGATCATCCCCAGTCATTTCTGAACTCCATTCTTTGATAGCTTAATGTTTTCCATTATGTTGATGCTAGTTTATGTAGATATGTAGTCTATTGTTGGGGTTAGGGCTTTTAACTCTAGCCAAACTTGTAATAATTGATGTCTGAATCTTATTTGATGCAATTTCCATAATCATCTTCATATGCTAAATCAAGAAGCGAATGTTTGTATTTGTATCTAGCTAATGTGAATACTTTGCATTTGTCATTACATGAACAATGTTTAGAGAGTAGCTAGCTTTAAACATTGAAAGCATGATAGCACACTAGGTGTGTATGTGAGGGTAGTGAGTTAAGATCACCTAGATCTAGAATTGGTTTGCTTGCTTGATTATCTAAACTCAAATCTTTATGCATCTAGGAGAAAGGAATTGATATTTATCCGGTAATATGACTTGTTCTTGGATAGTTAGTTTCGCACTTATCTAATGGAAATTGATAAAATCAAAGGAGTTTAGGCCTTAGTACTTAGTAGTCTTATCCGGATGCTAAGACGATAATTGGATACTTGGGATTACATTAGTTATAGTTTGAACATCAATACATGCAAGGGAGGCTATGGTGAACAACCTAAAGCTCTAACTTCCATCCATTCTATCACATCTAGTTTAGCATAGCCTAGTTTTTACATTTCAAGTTTTTATTGTATGCTTATTTGAGTTGAAACTATCTCCAAAACCAAAATCAAACCACTACACCATCTTGCTTATATTCAGTATGAACTTTGATTCACTTGTGAGCCCTTGTTTGTAATTTGTATATTTGCATATTTATTTTGCACCCTGTAGGTTTTCCTTAGCTAGAGTGGGTTTTCCAATCCTTTGGGTACGATATCCCCTACTCATAATCCCTAAACTATAACTTGACCCTTATACTTGAGGGTGTCTATTTGTCTAACATAGGGACTTATTAACCCTAATAAAAAATAAGAATCAGCTGCTGCCGCCCTCCCTTCCTTTCCCAAAAGCTCCGACGCTAGCCTAAGATCATTCACCAAAGAACCAAGAACTACCCAACTGACCTCCTCCTCTCCAAACACAAAAAATAGTGGCCACCACCCCTCCACTCACCCAACCATCAAACATTTGCCATATGGCCTTACCATCACCAATAAGCCATTGTTCCCATCCATCATGAATCAACCATCGACCCAGATATTCAACACTAACCCACCAACCATAGCCACCTTGCATCAAGATTAAAGAAGCCCAGTCGCTGCATCCTTGCCTCCACCATCTAGCCATACAACTCAATATATACCGCCACCAGAAAAGACTGATAGATGCAGGATCGTGCTCCTCAAACTGCAGCCGTCACCAATCGGAAGCAAAGGAGATCACATACGACTCCACGCCGAATGCACCTACATCCCCGCCTGACTGCAGCCACCATACTCCGACTAGGCAAAGAGCCATCATCAGTATTGGGGTGCGGCCAGACGAGAGTAACCAACGCAAGGAGGAGCCCCAAAGTTTTACTCCAAGTTTTAGCTCCACCAACCCTTACGTTCTGTGGAGAGGTTGCTAGTTTAAAATACGTCATCATTTTATATAACATACATTACAAAATAAAAGCTTCTAATCTACAAAACATGATGCAACTTAAATAAATAAATAAAAAATATGTGAAACGTACAACTACTTTTTGAAAGAGTATAAATAAATAAACATGTATAACAAGAAACTAAATTAGACCTAATATATCTGGTTAAGTTCTCTCCAGTTTTGAATACCAAACCAAACTCATAGGTCGAAGTGTTCATCATGTTTCTAGGGTGGCTAATGGTGCTACTCATGGTGTTGCTCAGTTTGTAGCCCGGTTAAATGAGCGTCGTAGTTGGTTAGGGGTTGGGCCCTCTTGGCTTATGGATGTCATCGATGATGATAGACCCGTAACTCATTCTAGTAGGGAAGAGAGTGGAGAATTTTCCACCACCAAATTTTCCCATATGGTGTAATCTTTATCTTATTTAAATAAAATTTTAGTCATTCTCAAAACAAAAACAAAAAAAACCACACTCATAGGTCGGTTTGGTACTGCATATATATCTGATTTCATCCATAAAATCTAAGTTTTTGGTAAATTTTTTTGTTTTTTTTGTTTTTTTGTTTTTTTTTTGAGGTTTTGCGGTTTGGTTTGATTCAATGTGGTTAGGTTTTTTCCCACCCCTATTTGTCAAAAAGAAGAAAACCCACCAACCAACGTCAATAATGAACACGATCCCAATAAGTGTCGTCAGCACCAGTTCAACGAGAACAACCATCATTTGTCTCCAAATCCATTCTCATCCACACCGTCATCCCCTTATAGCTTCTTCTATCGATCTCTCGGTCTTAAACAATTTTCTTATTTTTACTTTCCAAATATTAGACCAATATTATTCAAAAGTGACACAAGAGTTAATACGTAGAAATAAAAAAAATTAGGGTGCAATTCATCAAAACTTACATGTTAATGTATAAAATGACAATCATTAGAAACGTGAGCGAGTATAAGACAATGATTTTTTTTTATATTGGTAAAAGACAGTGCAATTGAGTGGATAGGATTTTTATATTTTTGTATTTTTTTATTGTATTTGTATTTGTATTTTCCATTGGGCCGGTGTTGTCACGGAATAATTGCCTTGATTAATTTGACCACTTATTTGAAGCACAATCTAGTCTCGTGACTTGACTTATAAGTGAAATCTTTGTACCAAGGTTGCTGGTGGTTCTTGATTCTCTTTTGTGGTTATTTTCATGACTTGACCTTTGTTTATTTAGAAAACAACGAGGCTAGGTATCTCGGAGAAAGTAAAAAAATCACAAATAATAATTCTATTTGGATTTTGGAGGGATTAATAGCTCATTCTCACTAGACGCCGTATATGAACCCTTGGAGTGAATTGTGGATAGGAAGGGACGAGAAGCCAGACTATCTATTCGATTACTTACCTTAATTGTTAAAACCCTTTGAAGATTACTTTGGAACAAGAATGAAATATACTTCGTATATAAGACACAAGGCTTTCCTTCAATTAGGGAGTAAAAAGCTCTACACTCAACCCAAGAATCCTCTACAAAGTTAAAGCAAACCAAAACCTGAAGTTCTACCTTGCTCGATCATGGAAATCCCAGATGATCACTTTCCCTATGTTAATATTAGTGCACCCACCAGTCCTGGTATATGTAGCCCTCACAATAACCTCTACTTCTACAGTGTTCCGAGTAGTCCTACCAGAGAAACCTCAACTGGTACTAGTCCATTAATTGGTTACCAAACCGATCTAAATGAGTGCCCTACACCAATGTCATACCACGACGCCAATGCCTATCTCGATGACTTTGAGTTTGAAACCGGTCTAAGTTTTAGTCTTGATGTTGGTGACCAAAGTCTGGTCCAATCGAGCCCGTTTGGTCATGATAGAAAGCTAAGGCAGCGCGGGGATTCACTTCCGACCAGCATGGCATTTGCAGATGAGCTTTTCTGTGATGGGAAAGTCATGCCGCTTGCCCCTCCACTCAAGCTTCCACCGCGGCTTCAGAGGAACAGAAATGAAAAGCTGGCAAGCCAAGCAGAAACTGGTGCGTCTGTCCCGGGGTCTCCGAGTAATTTCGTGCTTAAATTGCCATTTGGATATAAGAGGTTGTGGAATGATGATTTTGATCCATTCATGGCGGCATTGAAAAATGTCAAGGAGGAAAAGAAGGAGAAAGCTTCAGCTGCTTCGCCCTCATATGCTACCAACAATCAGACTACGAATGAGCCTGGGGACGAAGACGCAACAACTTCTTCGCCTCAACCGATATCGAGAGAAATGGGTGGACAAATTGTTCCAAAGAGGCAGTTGACTCAGCCGAAAGGAGTCGAGTTTGCAAGGCAAGTCAGACTTATTCAAATGGGGCAGATGAGTAAGTTGGACAAGTTAGGGAAGCAAAGTGAAAGAGATGAGAAAGCAGAATCAATGAGGAAGAAGCCAACATTTCTAAGGAGACTAAGCTTTAAGTCTGGCAGAGCAGCTCATTGTGAGGAGAAAAGGGTATCTCATTCTCGTCCTCATTCTCAACCAAGCAAGATGGCATTGATGAACTACAAGCCCAGAGGGTTACTTTGCTTGGGTTATAAGACAAGCTAGCCCACGCCATGTACCATAATGAACCATGGCAGCTACAAACAAGGGTGTCCAAAGTAATTTTTCATCAGGGTGTCAAACCGAGCTGAGGTGGTTTGACACGAGCAATGAAAACTCTCTCTTAGTACACAAGGGTTTAAGAAACAAAAATTGTTAAATTTTTCATTTTTTTTAGTGTGCATATTGTTGATACTGTAATTTATCAATTATGAACTCAGTTGTAATTTGTTTTAGACATTGAATTCAGTTGTTGTAACAGAGTGCACCAAAAACAGTAACAAATTGCTGTCACTTTTTGAAGTTATTTTTTAGGACATTTCGGTTTATTATTTCTGAGCATTGGCAGCAAATATTAAGATCAAAGAGGAATTAACGAATACTTTACTAGGGAATTAGGATAATGAAATTGGGTGTGGAGACTAGGGAATGAGACTTTTGAATGCGATGGTGGACTCTCAGATGTCGGTATTTATAGGATGATGGGTTTTTATCTTTTATGCAGGCAGTAAATACCCAAACTGAGGCGCGCATCTTCTAAATTGGTGGGTTGAGCAATCGTAATGCTCCAAATAAAGTTTGATTTCTCCCCAGATCAAGATGAGGTTTGGCAAAATTTCAACATAACTAATGTCATAGAATAAATTAAACATAATCGAGTGGGAGGTCTTAAGTTCACTTCTGGTAGTCATCAACCATTTTGGCATTTGATCTTGTTCTATTTATTTGGCTCCTAAACCAATCTGGGTAGCAAACTGTCTCTTTTAAGTGCGTGAGCATGCCAACACCGTACGGTGTAGTCCTCGGGGCATCCCTAGACTTGACGCTTCTTCTCAAGCACTGTGGATAATGAGAGCACCAACCTCATCACAAGACTCTTTTCTATGTCTTTCAGAAAAGGACTTTCACCTTACAAATAAGGACTTGTGGTGTGATCTCTTGCGTCACCGACTTGACACTCAACGTTGTAGGTTGAGCAGAGCAATCACTGCGAAGTAAGAGAAAGTACAGGTTTGCTAAAGCGTGACTTTAGTTTCACTGGGTTGAGAGGGCGTTACCCTTGCTTCGCTATTTTCAACTAGGTTGAAGGTAGGTTTGCTCCGGAGATGCTTTGATAATCTGTGCAATTAGTTGATTGAAGAGTTGTGTCTTTGTTGTCCCCTGAAACAATGAAACCTGGTAGTTATACCTAGGGTTTCAGCTGTTCCTTGCCATAGAAGGATTATTGATTGAAGATTCCTAATCGATCTCTGCTACTTGAATCCTATAAGGGATCGTTTTCCTTATGGACTTCAGAATGAGCAAAGCTGTAACCCAAAACCAGGTAGACTTATTTTTGGACCGCAGGTATTGGCCCGCTATGCTCAATCCTCTTAAAGAATATTGCCAAAATTACTTTTGGGCTCAAACACTTAGATGCGATTATGCATCTCGTTTTGGTTCTTCAGTTTTATTTTTCATGCATTTTAATATCACCCTCTGTACTGCTTAATATTATTTTAATACAAATTGTCGTCATTTAAAAAAAAAACTAATTTTGGAAATGAGTATATATACCAAGTGTCGAGTGTGATCACTGGTGAAGTACTTGTATGATCAACTAAGTACAATATGTCAAGTCTTTATGCCAAGTCTTGTTATTTGCTCAAAGGTAATTTATTAGTCAATTATGAAAAAGAAATCAATCACCATTGAACCCCAGATCAACAAGAGAATCCCGTACTTTCTGAGAGTGCTTCGATCTCAAACTCTCAGTAGTGCCAGCCGCGGAGCTTGGGGAAGACAAAGAACCTCATCATTCCGTCCTTACAATGAGCACCATCGTGCTCACCACAAGCGAAGTAGTAAGGCTGCCAGCTCTTGAGCACGAACTGAAACCCGTCTCCGCCTCCTTGTGTTGGACTTCCCATCATCCTGGCCTGGCTAAAGTCGCAGTTTATGAAGCTCCAAAGGTTTGGTAGCAAGTACACGCTATGAGGACGTGTGGTGTCGTTTGGTGGATCATACTTGAAAACTGCAAGCACCATCATCAAGTATATATAAATATTAAATAAGCCAGGTACATATTTCTATTAATAAGGAAGAAGATGATGCTGTGATTTGTTTGGTCGAAGTGATAAGGAAAAGCATAAGCAAAAATTATGGTGCTAAACCACTATATAAAAAAAAAAAACGTACTGGCAAAGAAGTCGAAAATTGTCAGATCATCAATATAGTTTATTGAACAAAGAAATGTAAAACTCACCTAGAGTGTCCTGGACGTAAAATGAGTTATTTTTCAAAGACCAATCTGCGTAGTTAAAACCATAATGCCAGTCCGAACCACCCACAACGATCTTAGTGTTGGGTCCGTTTGTCGTGTTAAGGTGATATGGACCATGGTTAGAACCCCAACCGGTGTAGTTCCCGTGCTTCCAATCCTTGTTGGCAGTGCAAAATGCCACCATTGAAGCAATTAGCAGCATTGCAGAAAGTGCTTGTGCAAAACTGGCCCATATTATTCGTCTATCAAATGCAACACTTGAAAGAATAAGAGTGATCGATCGAGATTAATACGTTAGGGGATAAAAGGCTGACAGTTAGAATGAGATGGTGAATTCAGATGTTGGCATGCAGGGTTCTTATAGATGTAGGCAGCTGATACAGTTTAGTGCAAAACTGCCAAATTGACAACCCTTTTCTAAATTGGTGGCTGGCAAGAAACGTGAAAACATATTGCAAGTATTGTAATGCTCGTAAGTTCGAGTTTTTCCAATTATATCGGTGTAGTCCTCCAACTAAGTCTCTTTCTTCTTCCCTCTCTACTTCCGTTACATATAATTTACATGCGTAACATGACTAGCATTAGGTCAAATATGTTTTTGTTAATGGTTTGTGTGTGTGTGTGTATTTACATGAGAATCACAAATTAGATCTAATTACATAGTCAAGGAAGCTTCTCCATCAACCGAAAAGATCGAGGGTCGACAACCAGTAGTCTCTTTTAGTTTGGAATTAAGTCAAGCAAGCATTGCGATTTTAACCTAACGAAAAGTTGGGGAAAAAGAGTACGAATTAACGCATCACTAAGGAAAATGTGTTTTCCATACGATTGTATGACATGATGATGATGACATTTGACCGGGTCATAATATAATTTGGTTCCATATACTGATCGATTTAATGTCAATAATCAAGATTAGTTTAATGCAAATTAATTTATGACTAGCTAGCATTGGATTTTCCAGCTACTAACCTTATCACTAGCTATGAGTTCATTCATGAAGGATTCGATCAGCTTCACAGACATGAGGGTAATTTTCTGGCATTCAATCAAAAATCAATTAGCAATCAGGAAAGAAACTTGATCAAGTTGCTCAAGGCTAGGCTTCACATTCCATTTTGTTTTGCGTATGTGAGATCGATGTTTATATATAGGGTTTTACTTTTCATAGAGGTACTATCAATCCTAATGATTTTCTTATATATGGAAGATCATTGCATGG
>LYNE01002442.1:0-10217 GCA_001662545.1 Rosa x damascena | reverse complement strand
AAATCAGTCCAACCTAGACACACAACACAACAACACAGATTCACCACGAAGCCACCAATACATGAATACATATGTATATATATATATATATATATCCCATAATATATATATGTACACACATAGTCAATCACTCAGAAATGCCACCAATATATGAATACATATGTATATATATATATATATATATATATATATCCCATAATATATATATGCACACACGTAATCATTCACTCAGAAATGCCATTAATATCATCTATAGTCACAGTTAATTCCATAACTCAAAGACAACATGGTAACTAGACTCATAACACAGATAAATCATTGGTCACCATTTGCAACCTATCACCGTCTATGACTCTTGGTTTTCATACCCCGTCTGGTCTTAGAACCAACCGTTGGTCATCATCTGCGACCCATGCTTTTCAGACCCCATCTGGTCTTAAGTCAACGTTAAGTAAGTCACACCTGACCTAAAAACGTTACGACCATCTAGTTCCGGCTTTCCCTATCCCTGCTCACCATCTGTGACCCTTGGTACAAGGACCAATACATTTAAAATGAGTCACACTTGAATCCAAAATGTAACCTCAAACTCAATACTTTTCAAACAATAGAAAACATCTTTTCCACAATATTGATTCTATGAAAAGTCTCATTCAACAATAATATGAACCCATCATGCATATTAGTCATCACACATCAACCACAAGAATATATATATATTTCACGTAAATATATATATATATACGTAGTCATTCGCTCAGGAATGCCTACTAATACCAACTATAGTTTGCAGTTAAATAATTAACGCCAAAACGATAATGGTAATTCTGTTCATTGATGAACCTTGTGAGATTACTCACCTTGAGACTCCCGCTGCGTCTTCTATACAGAACCGAACCAAAACTATCACCAACAACTCGTCCAATTCACCTTTAGAAGCACCTAATCACCAATGACCTTAAATCAATAACGATTCACAAACAATTTAAGTCCGAAACCCCTGTTTTGAACTAAATCCCCAAAGTGACGCCAATCGAGGCGAAACCACATCCAAGACCACCCAATGTCTCCGGAACACTTCTACGATCGATATGTCCAAACCACAAGTCGATCGGACGCTCGGATCCTCACGGATCGAAGTATCAAACGGTCCGAAACCGTAAAAATCACAATATATTCATACGATCTCCAAAAATTGCGTATTATATATCAAAACGCTCGAATCGACGAGTGGATGATATACAATACCAGAAACTAACCATCACATGGCCGAAAGACCACCATAACGCCGCCACAGTCGGCGGTGCAACCACCACAACCACCACCGACCAAAACTCAAAACCACAAAAATCAAGCCAACCAAAAATGTTCATCATGAAGAGTAGAGCAACTTTCATACCTGGAGCTAAGTTTGGTTCGGCCTAGATCGTCCTAGATCAAGCTTGCAAGATCGGCCAATCGCAGCCGTCTGATCAAACCCCAGATTCGTTGTGCACTGCAGATTTTCAAACCTAGATCTTCCACTCCACACGCAAAATTGTCCTTCAAGGTGGGCATGAGGATGATCAGAAGGAGGAGGAGATTCCAAAACCAAGAAGGATCGGCCGAGAAGTCACCGGAAAAGTGGATTTCCTGTCGGGTCCCGATTCGTCTACTGTAGCGGCTCCGATCACTACCTTCCGGTGAACCGCCGTGCAAACCAACACCACAGGGAGGAGCGCACAGAGGAGGCGAACAGATCTGGGCTCGTCTGGTGGTCCGCCGTCGCCGGAGCTCGTCGGAAAATCCGGGTCTGGGTCGGGTCAGTCGAAAATCAGGAGAGAGAACGGAGAGAAATGAGAGTTTCCGAAAATGGAAACTTACCAAATGAGAATAGTAACTTTCCCGAAAGGGAAACCCCTATATATAATAACTTTCCAAATTTTTCAAACACTAATAACTTTCTCATACAAACTCCGATTTCCGCGTTCCACATGTCCACGAACTCGTATCGACGCGCTCTACAACTTTCGTGAAGGAAGTTTTCAGAGAATCCCAACGTATCAAAAGTCAACCTTGATCCCCCCCCTAAAGTCACACTTTACGAATAAAAATTCGTCCGAAACACTTCCGCTCCGTCCACGAGCCACGAAACCGTCCGATACCCACAATTTAAATTCCGAAAAATTCTCGGAAAACAAATACGAATTTCCGGGGCATCACAGCAACATTGCCCAAGGATTAAAATATCTATGAAATTTTCACCAAAAAAAAAATTATCTATGAAATTTTTGATATATCCCCCAATATCTTTGTTGGAGTGAACGATTTATTGTAGAGAGTAAATATTTTATTTTTCACCGTTTCTGCGAACGGGAGTCATCACCGAGTGTAGGCCAAAAGTAGCCTTGCCGCATTGTGCGATTGGCCAAGGATCTGGCGCCCGAGTGGTTTTCACATTCTCCGCTGTGTATCATTGCTAGCACGACCTTTCCCTCCTCTGGGGTTAGACAGCGGAGGTTGGGGTGAGTGAATCCCTGGCGGTAAAGTTTGTCGTTCTGGATGTTGTAGCGGGTTGCTCTTCGCTTGAGCTGTCGCGCCATGACTTTGTCCTTTGGCAATGTCCCGTCGCGCTTGTATTCAATAATCTCGTCCATCCAGGTAGGGCTGACCTCAATGTTGAAGATCTCTACCAGGGTTTTTGTGATACTTGGCCTGTTGAGACACTCTACTCTTGTGTCTGCTGGACTTTGATGTGGCTGAGCTGTTGCCAGTCTTGCTAGTGAATCAGCCTTGGCGTTCTTTTCCCTGGGGATCTGTGTGATGGTGTGAAATTTGAATTTTTTGAGCAGTGTCTTGACGTACCCCAAGTATGCCGCTAACTGTTGGTCCTTGACCTGGAAACTATTGTTGACCTGGTTGACTACCAGTTGAGAGTCGCTGAATATGTTGATATTGTCGGCCCCCGAGTCGATGGCGAGGAGTAGGTCGACAATGAGTGCTTCATACTCCGCCATGTTGTTGGAAGCCTTGAAGTTGAATTTCAATGCGTATTCCGCGTTTAGCCCCCAAGGTCCTGTTAAGATGATTCCAGCGCCGCTTGCCTTTGCGCTAGAGGAGCCGTCCACATGCAGGTTCCAGTCTGACTGCCGGGGAAACGGCTCTTCAGATATTACCATCTCCGTTCCTGGTTCTGCCTCGATATTGGATTCGAGCTGACGCTTAGTGAGTTCAGCGATGAAATCTGCCACCGCCTGGCCCTTCATGGCGGTTCTTGGTTTGTAATCTATGTCAAACTCGCTGAGCTCAATGGCCCACTTGCTGAGGCGCCCCGAATGTTCAGGGTTTTGCATTACTTGCCTCAACGGTTGATTGGTTAACACATGGATTGTGTGGGCTTGGAAGTCTTGGCGAAGGCGTCTGGCGGCAACGATGAGTGTGAGAGCAAGTTGTTCTAATGGAGGATATCTTGTTTCCGCTCTGTTCATGCCTCTACCGACATAGAACACTGGGAGCTCATCCTGGTTCTCCCGCCAGACGATTGTGCAACTCACCGCTGATTGTGATACCGTTAGGTGTATGTATAGTGTTTCTCCTTGCATAGGAATGGAAAGGAGTGGAACTGCCGTCAGGTATTCTTTCAAGCCTTGGAACGCCGCCTGGCACTCTGGGTTCCGGTTGATGACTTTCTTGTGAGTCGTTTTAAGGACTTTGAAAAATGGGGCCCACCTGTCAGTGAGTCTGGAGATGAATCGAGATAGGGCGGTTAGCTTGCCCTGGAGGCTTTGGACGTGCACCTTCCATTCTGGGTCCTTCAAGTCGAGGATGGCCTGCACCTTGTCAGGGTTAGTCTCGATGCCTCGTTCACTGAGGATATAACCTAGAAATTTGCTGGCAGTGACGCCAAAGAAACATTTTTCTAGGTTGAGGCACATACCATAAGCCAAGAGGATGGTTACTATGATTTTGAGGTTTGCCACATGTCCGCTGGCTTTTACGCTCTTGACTAACATGTCGTCAGCGTAGACCTCGATTATCTTACCCAGGTGTTCCGCGAACATGGCGTTCATCTGTCGTTGATAGGTTGCGCCTGCGTTCTTCAGACCGAAAGGCATAACATTGTAGCAATATAGGCCTCTGTCAGTGGTGAAGGTGGTGCACTCCTGGTCGCTGGGATGCATCTTGATCTGATTATAGCCGGAGAAAGCGTCCATCATGCTGAGGAGCTCATGTCCGGCGGTAGCATCAACCAGTTGATCAATCCGGGGTAGTGGAAAACTATCCTTTGGGCTTGCCTTGTTAAGGTTTTTGAAGTCGACACACATCCGCCACTTGCTGCTAGGCTTTTTTACCATAACCAGGTTGGAAATCCACTGGAGATAGATGACTTGGCGGATGAATCCAATGCCCTGGAGCTTGGCAACTTCTTCTCCTATTGCACGGTATTTCTCTTCGTCGAAGGCTCTCCGTTTCTGTTTCATAGGATAGAAGGATGGTTTGATGCTCAACTTGTGTGTGATGATTTTAGGGGAGATACCTGGCATGTCTGCATATGACCAGGCAAAGACCACAGGGTTGTCACATAGGAACTGAGTGAGTTTCGCCGCCACCTCTGGGTCTAATTGAGTGCCTATGCGGACTATCCGCTCAGGGCGCTTGTCAGAGATGCTGACGACCTTTAATGACGTTTCTGGATTGACCTGCTCCTTCCTTACATACTTCTTCTCGTCATCCCTAGGATCCTCAAAGATATTTGGTGGCGGTGCCTGACTGCCCACCGCTAGGATCTCATGACCGTGCTATTGTAGTTGAATAACATTCTCGTGCCAACTGCTGACTTCCCTTGACACAGCCTGTGCCGTTGGGTGTGAGGAACTTCATGAGCAGCATGTATCCGGCGATGATGCACTTGAGCTTGTTGAGTGCTGGCCGACCAATGATGGCGTTATATGAGCTGAAACAATCGACAACTATGAACTCTGTATGTATCTTTGCCATACATGGACTAGCACCGATAATTAGCCGTATATAGTCAGAACCCAGCGGTTGTGTGACGTCACCGGAGAAGCTAAGCAGTGGCTCATGATCTTAGAGTAGTTTTCTATTTCGCTTAAGGTCGTTGTAATAGCCGTTGAATATGACATTGACAGCAGACCCGCTATCCACCAGGATTCTTCCCACTGACCATTTGCCGAGAATGGTGTCGATCAAGAATGGGTCGTCATGGGGCAGATGTACTCCACGTTCCTCCTCCTCTGAGAAGGTAATGGGCTCCCAACCAGATTTTGGGAGTTTAGCGGATCTTTCGTAGCGGATGTTGCAGACTTCCTTTGGGTGATTAGCTCGTACATAACGCTTTCTTGCCCTATGAGACATGTTGATGATTGGAGCACCGCTGTCGATGGTGTTGATGCTGCCCAAGGGCTCAATGTCGGCCATCACAGGTGGCGGTTGTTGGCGCACCTTGAACTACTCCATCTTGCCATCACGATACAAGGTCTCAATGGCCGTTTTGAGAGCGTTGCAGCTGTTGGTATTGTGACCGCTGTCCTCGTGGTATTTGCACCACCTACCGGTGTTTCTTGGTTTGCCTGCTTTTGGGTACTTTCCTGGGGGCGGTGGTGGGATCTGATCCTTGCACTGATTGTATATTTCCTCATACGAGGCTGTGAGGACTGTAGATACTGCATACCACTAAGAGGGCTCCGTTTGTTTGTTGCGGTTGTCCCCATGGGATGGGTGGTTTCCCTTGTAGTGTTGGTTCTTCTGCCGCTTGTTCTGGTAATGGCCCTGTTGCCACTCCCTCTTCTTGTTAGTTGATGGTGGGGTGGGAGTTTTGCTAGCGGTCGCCTGATGGCTGGAGGAGGGTTGTGTTGATTTTGTTGGTGTTACTAGTGGCGGTGGGGTTTCTCCATATGTGATGAATTTTGCTTAGGCATGAATGACCGCTTCACTCATGAGGTGATCGTACACCGCATTTGGATGATTGTAGTTGAGGTGATAGAGGAATGGCCCCTTGAGAAATCCCTGCCTGAAAGCCGTCGAAGCCATTGTTTTTCTCAAGATCGCGGCATTGAGATGTTGCCGCCCGCCACCTTGTGACGAATGCCTTTAGTGTTTCTTCTGTCCCCTGCTTGACGTTAAACAGCTGGCTTGTATTGTGGTGTCCGGCGGACAGTAGGATGAATCGAGAAAGAAAAGCGCGTGATAACTCCTGGAATGAGTCAATGGATCTCGGCGGGCACTCGAAGAATCAGTTCATTGCCTCATTGTCCAACGTTTCGCTGAACAAGTGGCACAGGGTGGCGTCATCGAATCCCTTGTTGTTGGTGACCTTCTTGAAGGTGTCCATATGGACGAAGGGATCAGTCTTACCGCTGTAATGTGAAATTTTTGGAGTCTTTGCGTACGCTGGTCTGACAGCCTGCAAAATCGCAGCTGTGAATGGTCTTGGCCTGGATGCGAAGAGCGGATTTGAAATTGGCGTTGGGGCGCCTGATTCCGCTCGGACTAGCCTTTGTTCCAACTGTTGCATCCTTTCTAGTATTTGAGCGGTTGCGTCGCCAGCGGGGCCTGGCCGGGCATTCCGCTGGACTGATCCTCACCTGGGGGCAGGTGGGTTTCCCTCGGTTCTTGCCCTAGCCCTTGAGCGGTGGGTGTGCAGCGATGATTCTGCCTCTTGCTCCAACATTAGCTGGGGCACGGGGGGTGGTCCCATTCCCAATAGCTCTGGTGGGTTCAGCGGGACCTGCATATGCACTACTGGTGCTGGTATCAATGCGCTGGTACTAGGCCGGCTGCGCCTGGTGCTTCGTGATTATTCGCTCCGTGCTGGGTTGGCGGTAGCGTTCTTTTTAGCTCCTCAAAACGTGACACCAGCGTGGCCACCTGCTTTTGGGCCTCGGCCTTCTCTTTGTGCTTTTGTTCGTGCTCTCTGTTTGCCTTGTGAAGATCCACTAGTGCCAGCTCATATAGAGAGGTGAGGTCTTGGCCTGGTGGGCGGCTGCTACCTGGGTTTGTCTCACCGCCAGGGTTTACTAGGGTGCTAAATAGTGCGCGGTTGATGCTTATCGCAGGGTTGGTGGGTTGGGGAATGGCTGACTGGTCTGCCTGCTCTTCAGCGTTTCCCCTTCTATCGTTAGTCATGGTGATTGTGGTGGGATGACATTTTGTTCAAGGATTCCCACAGACGGCGCCAATGTTAATGCTAAAAGTCCTGCGGTAGCCGATCTTTTGTTTAATGCAGGTCCGGTGGGCCGATTGCTACTCTGAGGATTGATGTATAGCCTTCGCTAGCTGTCACACGAGAAATAGGGCGTCAGAGGGAGACCGCGTTGGGCGGTCTTCACTTCTCCGATGCCTAAGTTAGTCAATGCATATGGGCGGCACAACAATAGGTGAGTACTAAAATGCGTAATTAATGAGCAGAGAGGAGATAACCTTTTATAGGTGAGGGGAAGACTGATCTTCTTCTTGTTTTCTATGTGGGACTGATGTGCTTCAATTCCCAGCGTCCTGAGCTTCTGATGCTATCTTGGCACGGCGCGTGGCGGCGCGTCAATAGTGATCTGGGGGCAATTCGGGGCTCAGGCGGTAGCCCGCCTGGCAATGCTTCAGTAGGTCACTCCTTTAGCGGGAGTCTGTACCTCTGGCGGTATAATGAACGTGGCTCATTATAGCTAATTATGCTTGCAAATGCACATGTAGGTACATTGAGCTTGTATAGTGGGTTTGGCTCATAATCACAAGAGTACGAACTAGGCGAGGAAGAGGAAATGAAGGTGGTGTTGTGTTGAGTTTTAGAACCTACGTCACTTATAGTTCTTAGCCCAAGTTTACATTAGTTTCATTGAATGGTAATTTACATGACTCTTCTAGGTCTAGCCTACTAGGACCTAAACTCAAATGGAGGTTCTAACTCTAGGGTTCCACTTTGGTGGTAAACAATCACACGCATCATCAACCATACATAATGTTACAAAAATTTAACGAGATCGAACAAGGCAAATAAAAACAAACTTTAAATAAAAAAATTGTGGTCTCCAAGGATTATCCTCCGTACCCAAGCTTCAACAACAACAGCCTACAAAACAAACTAAAGTAGGGGTTACGCTCCTACATCCAGTCATTGCCCATGCCCGCCCCTATATCTAAGTTTAAAAATATGAGTTATCGTTTTGAGAAAATGTAATAGATAAAAATCGGTTTGCGATTCCACGTGATCGTCACCACGTAATTACAATCCCACGACAATTGATCATCTTTCACACTTCCATCACAACCGTCCATCTAGCCAATCACTTTCTGAAATTCAATAATCACAAGGCTAGAGACAATGGGGATTATTCAATAATAAGGTCATGGTGCACACTGCCCACCACCAGTGGCTCAAGGAGGAACATACCTCTCCTTACATCCCTATCAATTGCCAACACATCAATCCAATCCACGCAAACCATTTCAATTGTAAAACAGATAATTTTCAAAAACCATGCAAGAGGCCTCATATAAAACATAGTATATGCAAGAAAAGCATAGATAGAGTTCAAGGCATCCCCTACCTGGAACTCGAGCTTTCTCTTGCAGCACTTGGCCTCAATGCAACCTTATAACAACCACCACTTCACAAGATCCTACCAAGATATCGAGCCTAGATCAATAAGCGACATTAATCACAATAAACTAGGCTAGCTATTCACTCTCATTACTCTCCGAAGAAAACCTTTCCTTTAACCTAATTACTAACTAATAACCAGACCATTAGGGCTCTAAGGGAGAGTTGGTTTTTCAGGAAAAAGTGACAAAAACACCTTTAGAAGCACTACACCAAAAATCTTATCAGACAACGGCAGAAAACCGATGTGGGATTTGGAGTCCCACCGTTGTATAGTGAGCCGTTGTCTGATGAAAAATCAGACAACGGTGGAACACAGTTGTGTGATAAACACATAGACAACAGGTATGTGTTATAACTGTTGTGTGATAGCTCGGCAGATGCCAAGCGCAGCTGCGCAGCAGTTGAGGCGCTGTCTTCAGACAACAGTGCCAGTTTTAAGCTGTTGTATGTTAAGCGTGTCAGACAACATTTTTTTATTTTGTCTGTTGTCTGATTGATCTTCAAACTTCAGTTCTTGGACTATATCTATTGTGTGATTAACTTTAGGACAACAGAGTTCAATTGGTTCTGTTGTGTGATTAACTTTTACGACAACAGAGTTTAATTAATTCTGTTGTATCATTACTCCTCACACAACAGTTTGTAGAGTATTAGTGTGGTATGATTGTTACTTGATCATTGTGTGATCAGAATTGGACAAAATTAATACTCCATTATTACCTAAATAATGGTACTGATCAATATTGGATAGAAATTTGAATCCAATTCATCTATTGAAGTATTCCAATTCATACATTAGAGAATCAAATGTACTATAAAGAACGTATTTCTCAATCATCTATACATTAAAATACAAAAAATCATTCTAATAGCTCCTAGATATATTTATTGACGACAAACTTAGCCCACTCATTCCACATTTGAAAATACCAAATCATATGTGGTGTTCTTAACTGCTCTCTCGAGCAAAGACACTTCATCATCTTTCCAAAGCTCCCCAAGCTTCTACCCTTGCTCCCCTTCTCACTTCTACCAGCAATACCATATGAAGTACAAAACCTATAATTCAGACAAAGCAACAATATTCAGTTATGCAACTCTAAACTAAAATGTTACATTCTATGTTCTTTCAAAGTGATTAGTTAATAGCACAGCTAATACTATGCACAACATTGGATATCTCCAGAAAAATCTAGCAAGTACAAAAATAGCTTCTCTGACAAGATCCTGCTCCTACATAAGACGTTTTCAGTGGTTCACAGCGAAATACCCAAAGAGAATAGAAATATGGAAATGGTAGTCACAAAACAACATCAAAATTACAATACAACCATAATTACCTCGTCTTCAGCAGTCTCTAGACCCCCCTGAACCCAGAAGGGGTTTCTGTAGCCAGCATTGTACAACACCTCACAAGCAGCTATAGATCTGCCAATAAAATGTGACAGTAATGAAATTGGTGAGCAATATACAGCGTAGATTACTTTGTGGGCAAGAATATAAATGAGAAAATCTAGTGCTCAACTTTCTACTAATTTAGATCATTACTCTGTAGGCAAGAATATAAATGAGAAAATGACCACATGATCTTCATTATGTTTGAATAACAGAACTGTTTGCT
>LYNE01002441.1:0-10176 GCA_001662545.1 Rosa x damascena | reverse complement strand
TCCGTTGTGTGATTAGTGTTGTGTGATTAACTTTTTGTACTAGTGCCTAATAACTCGTCATATGGATGATTCGCTCCAGTACGAGTGTATGAATGAAGAAGACCCCAGAAGGCTGTGGGCCACACTCGAAGATAGATTTGGCAACTTTCGTGACTCCCTGCTTCCTGACCTAGAAGTGAGATGACATAGCCTCCACTTTTGTGATTTCAAGTCAGTTCTTGACTACAACTTAATTGGAAGCACTTCGCATTAAATCCTTAATGGAATTTTGTGGTAAAGAGATCACAGATGCGATGTTGATTGAGAAGACTCTCTCTACCTTCCCCATCTCTGCATTGATGGTTGCTAAGAACTATTGAATTGATGTTGTTGCAGGGTGAATCACAAGGTTTCATGAGCTCATTAGAGCGCTGAAAAGCATGACAACATCCTTGTGAAGAACTATAATTCGAGATTCGTGGAAATAGAGCATATTCGGGAATCCAATTATAGTCGTGCCCCTAAGAGAAGGTGCCAAGAACGAAACCCTAATCTTAGGGATACTTCTGGACATTCTGGTCCATATAATCGCTCGACTTGGGAAGGTAACAGCCAAAATAGGTGAACACGGAACCGAAGAGGTAAACGTGGAAAGAGAGAGGGAGGCAATGCCTCTGGCCATGATGGTGGCGCCACCAACACTAAGAGCCATCTAAATGACGCTTTCAAAGCGCCTCAATCAATGGAGTTTTAGCAAAGAGATGTATGTTCTCGATGTGGAGTGTCTGATCATTGGGCACACATTTGTAGAGCTCGTGAAGAAATCGTCACCATGTACAAAGCATATTGTGAAGCAAGAGAAGCTCATTATATGGAACAAGAAGTTCAAGAAGATGATCTAGAGTGAAAGGTCGAAGAATACAAATCTAGCTGGGATCAATATATCGCCAATTCTGTTTTAAGTCTTTATTTTTCCAAGAGATATAATAGGCAATTGCCATATATTTTTGTAGTAAATACCAATAGTTTAGTTTTTCTTCAAAGTAGGCTCACTCAAAGTAAGTTTGATGTCTAGGAAGGTTCTGAGATTAGTGGTACTTAAGCGAACCTTGCTCCACTGACATCTCTCTACTTACCTTGTCACATTTATTTTGGAATTACTGAAAGAAGTTAGATGACTACCATTGTTTTGCATTAGCTATCATTTTGGATTAGATTTTGTTTAGTCAAAGAGACAATGATGTAACTCCGTTGGGTTATGAATAAAATTTCGATTTCTTTATGACTCCATTTTTATTCTGAGCATATGACTTTTATGACTACGATGACTGGGCCATCAGTATTAATTCAAGGACGTGGAATAGTCCAAGTTCCACTTGCCAAATGGCACCTTAATTACTATCACAGAAACTCTCTACGCTCCTAGGGCCAATCGCAACTATGAATAGCCAACGGTTTCCATGCGAAAATGCATGTAGAGAACAGAAAAAAGTTCCTTTGCAATACCTCTAATGATTGAGAAAAAAGGCATATCTTAGAGAAGGTTATGTGTCTCTCTAGTGGATTCTATGTCACTATTTGAGCTATTAATCCAATAAAGTTATGAGAGAAGATCTCTTGGATTTAGACATATATTGGCTTTGTCACGACAGGATAGATCATCCTAGTCATGATATGATGATTTGTCTACTAAAGACTTCACATGGACATCATTTTTTACGAGCGAAACGAAGCATGAATCAAAAGTTGATTTCTGGACTAAGTGTGATCGACGCAGCTGCCTAGGGCACCGCCTCCGTCCACCACCTGCCTAAGGCTGGCACAGGCCCTATCCATGACGCTATGGATGCCCCTAGGTGATGTTGCAATCACCAACTTGCTTCAAATAGCGTTTCAGACGCTCAGGCCCAACCAAAATTCTCATTGGTTGCTTCTAAAGCCTCTCGCTCATTTTAGAAAACCCGTTCCTTAAGGAAATTAGGACTGAGACAGTCTTATGCAATGGATATGAAAATACTCATTATGTTCTTACATATTATCTCCATGGATTCTATGGACTGATTCAACGAACTTGTGGACGTTTAAATATCTCATGATATTGGTTGATACGCAAACATGTTGGTCACGTGTTTTGCCATTGTCCACTTGTAATGCTGCTTATGCTACACTGCTAGCAAATATCATATGACAACGGGCTCACTCTCCAGATCATCCTATTCAGTCAATTGGACTTGACGATGCTAGCGAGTTTACATCGAAGACTTTCGATGGTTATTGCATTGGAACTGATGTTGGACATCACATTCCCATGAACACACCCAAATGGTCTCCCGAAAATGTCTACGATGGTTGTCCGGACATTGGTAATACGTACCAATCTCTATATATCCACTTGGGGTGATGCAATATCTCGTGCAACTATGCTAATTCGTCTACGACCCACCGCTACTCAATCTACCTCTGCGTTATAGCTAGTGACTGGGTACAAGTATCGTACTTACACATATTTGAGTGTGCCATTTATGTTCCAATTGAGCCGCCACATTGCTCTATGATGGGTGCGTACAAATGAATGGGCAACTACGTTGGATTTGAGACTCCAACAATCGTCGGCCACTTAATGCCCTTGCAAGGCGAATTCATTACCACTAGATTTGCGGATGTCACTTTGATGAGACAGTCTTCCTGTTGTTAGTGGGAGATAAGAACACAGATGTTCAGCCGGAATGACATGAGTTGTTGTGGTTTGTCCCCACTATGTCTCATCTCGATCCCTGTTAAAGTGACGAGATCACACAAATATGTTGCAAATATGCCTGCAAGGAAAGGCGTCCCTACGAGCTACGAGAGAACGTAGCACCACCCTACATGGAGGTAGGCATGACTCCAACGCCAAAGAAAGTGGCACTTTGACGTTATAGGCCATGGCCTTAGCTAGGTTGCTTGGGAGGCACGTGGGTTCGAAAGATACTTTGGCACATTCCAATCCTTTGATCATCAAGACTCAAAATCCGTCTCATGAGTATCTTCTGGGTTATGGTTATCGTTGGGGGATGCCTCAATGTCAGAACCTATTCCTAAGGATATAGAGCTCTTTGAAAATCACAGTAGTGTACATGAGATGTGGGATAGAAACTCCATCATAATTGATGATGTAGTTGCTCTTTTCGTTGCGCATGAGTTTGTTGAGTTCGATGACATCGAAACACGCTTCGTTGATGAATGAATGCCAACATAGAGAAATTTGGCCTAAATCGAAAGATGTGATCCAGGATAAATTGGATTCTCTAACGAAGAGGAAGGTTTTGAGCCAGTGATGCCAACACCTCTTAACATAAAACCTATTGACTAATGGATCTTCGTTAGAAAGCGTGATAAGAAAAAGAGATGTCAATCTCGCCTTATGACGCAAAGCTTCTCATAAAACCCCCTGGAATCGACTACGATGAGACATATTCTCTCGTAATGGATGTCACTATACTCCACTACCCTGTCAATTTGGTAGTTTCCGAATAACTGATTACGCAGCTTAGAAATGTTGTCACTACGTATCTTTATGGGGGTTCTAGATACAAAATATACATGAAGGTTCATGATGAACTTCATCTACCCAAGTCAAGTGGCTCTAGACCATGGAGCACGTTTACAATAAGATTGAAACTCTCACTAAAATGACTACTTGATAGGGAAGGGATATGGTCACGTGTTTCTATAACAAGTTTCGGATTCTATCACGGTTCATGTTGGACATGATCTTCATTGGAAGCCCTTAAAGAGTTAAGGGAAACCGTTGAACGCTTGAAATCAGAGTTTGAGATAAAGGATTTTTGGAGAACACGATTATGTCTCGGTTTGGAACTTTAGCATCGTTTTGATAGATGCTTAGCCATTTTGACAAGGTCAAGCCTTCAAGCACCCCCATGATCGTCCGTAGTCTTGATCTTGAAAATGATCCTCTTCGTCCAAAGGATGATGATGAAGATGTGCCAGAGGCAGAAGTGCCTTATTTAGTGCAATAGGCGCATTATTGTACTTAGCCCAATGCATAAGACCGGACATCTCATTTGCAGTAAGCTTGTTAGCTAAGATATAGCTCTACGCCAACACAACGCCATTAGGATTGGTGTAAAAGATATTTTTCAGTACTTGAGATGTACGATTGATATGAGTTTATTCTATCCCTACAGAAAGATGATGGATTCAGACCGTGATATCACAAAGGTCATTCCTAAACTGGTTAACTGTTCACCATAGGAAAACACCGTGATATCTTGGATGTCTACAGAATAGACCTTAGTCGCTATATCTTCGAACCATGCATAGATTATTTCTCTTCATGAAGTGGTTTGTGAATGTTTATGGATTGGATCCATAATTATGCATGTTCGAACAATTGTGGTTTGAAGTCTACCACAGATAAGCCTACGAGCATTTAAGATAATGCTGTTTGTTTTGAACAAATAAAGCAAGGTTACATCAAAAGTGACAGCACCAAGCATAATCAGCAACAACAGACTCTCCTCAAGATCAAAGTGAATGAGGTTCGATCTGAGGACAGTATGACAGACTTGCTCACTAAGTCATTGCCTAAATTCCACTTTCGAGAAACATGTTGGTAGCATCGTTTACGGAAGTTATCCAAACTCCAATGACCGTAGTCATCAGGGGGAGATGCAGACATCAGGGGGAGGTGTTTATATGTATGGTTTCGAAAACGTGAATGGTGTGTTGTGCTCTTTTCCCCTTCGATCGAGGTTATTTTTGTCCCACTAGGTTTTTGTTACTCGGCAAGGTTTTTAGCGAGGCAACGAGAGAAGCACCGCGTTTGGGCGATACAAGGGGAAGTGTTCAAGTAAATCATAATTTGTGTGTCTGGCCCAAATCCTAAATTACTTGACCTAGTGGTAATAAGGTTAAATTAGAAGGATCTAGATTCCTATTCAATGTATGATTACCTTTCCTTGTATGATTCGGATTCTATGCATTGTATTCCTCTATATAAAGAGGCCCCTATATCAATGAGAATACACAACAATTTTCTCTCAATTCCCATTGCTCTAAAACAGGTTTGTCTTTTTGGCAAAGTGTAATTTATTTCTTTTTTTTATCTGAAAAAAGTGTTTGTTATTTTGTTTAACAGGTTTTTTTCTTTTACCAGTTTTGTAAAAATTATTACTTAAACTATACTAAAATACGTAATTATTATTATAATAAAGGTATAGTTAATTTCAATACTTGAGATTTTTTTTTGAGAGAATTTCAATAGTTGAGATAAACGTTTCAGAGAAGGAAAAAAAACGAGAGACTATATAAACTCATATTTTCTAAATATTTTCATAGGTGAAATGAAAATTGTGACAAAAAAGGCATATTTTTCAATGTGTTGTGCAATTCAAAGAAAAAATGAAATTAAAAATTAATAAATTTAAAAATCTCCATGTGTTTATTATTAATAATAGGTATTATGTAAAAATATTGATCCAATCCACTGCCGTTTCGACATCATCCAAAGCAGTTAACCCTATAAACTATTAATACTTCCCTAATGGGAGCCGAAACACGAAAAGATAAACATCCCAAATTTTTGGATCACATAAAATCCTAATAGGTATGTTGTCTAGCATGTTTATTGTTATTGGGAAAAATATACCTTCTAAAATGAACAAGGTAGAGGAAATAGAATTCGGCAATTTGACCGTTGGATGTGATCAAGACGGGGAAATATGATTATGGTAAAAAAATGTACATGGTTTCATTGTTATTTGGATCTCGATCTACTAGGTTAACCTTAAATCTAAACTACCACATAAAACTAAAATGCTAGTAGACGCTCATTTGCAACTTATTTATTCGATCTGTCAGGTTTCACACTCTCATTGGTATGAGCTATATAACCTAACGTAAAAAATTTGGAAAATTTATCTCTTCGTAATTTAGCTTCCTTAGGGAAGTAGAAACGTATAAAGGGTTGATGACCGTTGGAAGTTATCATAATAAGAAAAAATGATCATGATCAAAATTTCAGCTATTTTCGTCGTTATTTGGTTCTTGATATACTAGGTCAATCGTAACCTAAAATACCACATAAAACTAAAATGCTCATGACCACTTACTCGCAACTTATTTTTTTGATCTATCAGCTCTCACACTCTCATGGGTTTGATCTATATAACTTATATAAAAATTTCAGAAAGTTTATCTCTTCATAATTTAGCTCCCCTTAGAGAAGTAGAAGTGTATAGAGGATTGACCGCTTTATTTAACGTTCAAATGACGACGGATCGGGTTAATTTTTTTACACTGTAACTAATAATACACTATAAATAGATCGGTAATGTCAAACTAATCGATTTCCAATTTCGATTATTTGGATTGCACATGACAGGACCCGCCCCGGATTTCACCCTGAAATCCGAAGTGGCCCTGCGGGGCCCACCTTAGAAGAAATTCTACCAAGAATTTGGCGGAACTTCCTATAAAAGTGGACTACCCAAAACCTGTAGAAAAACATATATACTTCTAAACATTAAGGGTGAATTCTCCTGGAGCCACCCTGCTCCCCAAATAACATCAACTTCCATTTCAAAAAAGTATAAGTATCAACTTGATAACTTGATAACATGAATCCCACAGGTTATCAGAGCAACTCTAATATAACAGATAAATAAGGAAAATAGAAATAAAATGAATACGCGGAAGCTACGTTGTGGACTATGCCTCGACTCCATGTACACCCGACCACGACTAATCTAACCTGCACACTGGGCATTTGAAACCGAAGGGCCAAACTTGCTCAAATAAAATTTGTCATTCTCACAACAATTTCCCCTTAACATCAATTTTAACATTCAGTCACTTGCCAAACTCGTCAAAACCGACCCATTCAATATTCTCCAATACCTTAATTATTTGGCCAAACTACTTATCACTTCCAGTAAGACATTTCCACAATGATAAACAATTCGTCACTTCCCATCTTGCACAAGCACCACACCATCAAAAATATATGTGGAACCATTTTAATTGCAAACCAATAACTCCGTGAATTCAATAATTTGACCAAACTAATTATAGCAATTATAAGATCACCGAACCAAATCCCTTACCAACTCTTCATCTCCAAACAGAGGGCCAATTCTAAATAAGTGTAGTCATCCACCTCCAACAATCACTCGAACTCCTCGCAACAACAGCAACATTTAACAACAATCTTCAACCAATTTATATCTCAAAATAGAGTTCCTGATTCTTACCTTCATTATATATCAAACTGAACCAATGCCCATTCCTTTCTCCAAAACTTCAGAACACATAAACCATAACCTTCACACAGTCCACAATCCATCAACAAAATTAGGGTTTCTTATCCCACACCGAAACAGAGGTTTCAACCAAAGAAATATACGAAAATTACCTACGAGACAATTTGGAAAATCCGACAGCCGAACACGGCGGAGCAGCGGTGGTCCACGCGCCAGGTGGCGTGCAGCGTGTGTGATGCCTAGGGGTAGCAGTCTTCTTGCCTTCGAGGGTTGGCGGTTTATGAAGTGCTGATTTCATTTATCGGGATGTTGAAACTCGGCTCAGACGAGAGAATGGAGATCGAAGAATTGCAGAGTCACCAACTCCGGTAACGACGCGAACGATGGCTTTCCGGCCTCTGGGTTTTGTCCTCCATTACTTGCTGAGTGCGACGGTGATGGTGGTGTGGTGAGAAGATGACCGGAAACCCGTGAGGGTCGTGGAACAATGGCGTGCAGATTTGGAGGTCGAGTGCGGCGACCGGAACGTCTTGATCGATGGCGAAACGACTGGGTCCTGGTCGGGTTTGTGTTATGATTCAAATGGTGGTGGCGGTGTAGTGTGGTAGTGGTCGGGTAGTGGTGATTTCGGAGAGAGCAGAGAGATGAGGAAGGAAGAGAGAGAGAAGAGAAGAGAGGCCGTGCGGCCGAGGAGAAAGAGAAGGGAAAAATGAGAGAGAGTAGAAATAAAATTCCATAGACTGTAACTAGTTCATACGAATTCCGATTCTTGCGTGCCGCATGTCCACAAACTCGATTTAACTTCCTCTACAACTTTTGTTAAGAAGATTTTTTCTCATTTAACGAACGAAACAGAAAGTCAACTTGTAGGTCCCCTCGAAAGTATCGAAACGAGATTAAAAGTGAAAGTAAACGTTGTTTACCGTCCGAATGACCAGTAACCGAGTAAAGATAGGGCATGGGACGTAACAGCACAAAATGCTTACATTCCTACTAATGTAGTCTAATTTATTAGTTCTATATAAATGTATATCTTCTATGACAAACAAAGCGGAGGAAATAGAATTGATCAAATTCAACCGTTAGATATTATCATGATAGAAAGATATGGTTATGGTCAAAATTGTAATTTTTTTCATCGTAGTTTGGGTCTCGATCCACGTGGTCAGCTATAAACCTAAATACACATAAAACTAATATCCACATAACCACTTATACACAACTTCTTTTTTCGAGTTGTCAGCTCTCACACTCCCATGGACATAAGGTATATCAATAAATACAAAAATTTTAGAAATTTTATCTTCTCGTGGTTTCACTTCCCTTAGATAAATATAAACGTGTAAAGGGTTGACCGTTTTGTTCGATGTCGAAATGACGGCGGAACGAGTTAATTTTTTTACATAGTACCATTAACCCTATAAATATATGAGTAATGTCAAATTTATTGTTTTTCAATTTTGATTATTTGGATCACACAAAGTCCTTATATGTCTACTAATGCGGCTTAACTTGTTTATTAGTTGTATCAAATAGTATGCATTCCACGAAGAACAATGTGGAGGAAATAGACTTTATCAAAATCGACCGTTAGATATTATTATAATAAGAAGAAATTATCATGGTCAAAATTTTAACTATTTTCGTCGTTATTTGGGTCTTGATTTACTAGGTCAACCCTAAACTTAAAATACCACATAAAACTAAAATGCTCATAACCGCTTACTCACAACTTATTTTTTCGATCTGTTAGCTCTCACACTCTCATGGGTATGATCTATATAACTTATTGCAAAAATTTCAGAAAGTTTATCTCTTCATAATTCAGCTCCCCTTAGGGAAGTAGAAGTGTATAGAGGGTTTACCGCTTTATTTAATGTCGAAATAACGACGGATCGGGTTAATTTTTTTACACAGTAACTAATAATACACTATAAATGGATGGGTAATGTCAAACTAATCGATTTCCAATTTTGATTATTTGGATTGCCCAAAATGCTTACATTCCTGCTAATATAGTCTAATTTATTATTTCTATATAAATGTATATCTTCCCTGACAAAGAAGGCGAAGGAAATATAATTTATCAAATTCAACTTTTAGATATTATCATGATAGAAAGATATGGTTATGGACAGAATTTCAATTTTTTCATCGTACTTTGGGTCTCGATCCACGTGGTCAACTATAAATCCTAAATACACATAAAACTAATATGTACATAACCACTTATACACAACTTTTTTTTTTTATTCGAGCTGTCAGCTCTCACACTCTTATGGACATAAGGTATATCAACCAATGCAAAAAATTTTGAAATTTTATCTTCTCGTGGTTTCGCTTCCGTTAGATAAATATAAACGTATAAAGGGTTGACCGTTTTGTTCGATGTCGAAATGACTACGGAACATGTTAATTTTTTTACATAGTACCTATGAATATCCTATAAATAGATGAGTAATGTCAAATTTATTGCTTTTCAATTTTGAATATTTGGATCGCACAAAATCCTTATATGTCTACTAATGTGACTTAACTTGTTTATTAATTGTATCAAATAGAATGCATTCCATGAGGAACAATGTGGAGGAAATAGACTTTATCAAAATCGACTGTTAGATATTATTATAATAAGAAGAAATGATCATGGTCAAAATTTTAACTATTTTCGTCATCATTTGGATCTCGATCTACTAGGTGAACCCTAAACCTAAAATGCTCATAACAGCTTGCTCGCAACTTACTTTTTCAATCAGTAAGCTCTCACACTCTCATGAGTATGAGCTATATAACCTAATGTAAAAATATCAGGAAGTTTATCTCTTTGTGATTCAGCTCCCCTTAGGGAAGTAGAAGCATATAAAGAATTAGGGCTGGACTTGGGTCGGTTTTGCAATGTCAAGGACTGAACCCGGAACCGAAACCGATAACTGAT
>LYNE01002440.1:4411-15839 GCA_001662545.1 Rosa x damascena | reverse complement strand
AAAAACCAACGTTTGTCTTATTCTCTATACTCTCATGTTTTATATCTCGACTCCTTCAAAGTTTAAATCCTAATTTTCGCCCCTGCCTTAAACTATAAAGATTCAAATGCCAGAATCCAGATCAAGGTACAGTGACCCTCTGTCCCTCTTCCGTCAGTAAATGGTCGACATTGGACATCAGAGCATGTTGCTAATTACATATCCCTCTTCCGTCTACATTAAGTGTCTGGTAATCTAACTAAAAATCAAAGACTCTTTTTCGATCGAACTTAGCTATATGATGGACAATACTGTCCGCGCCTCCTGGCATACCAGTTGAACTAGCACTTTCCATTTTGGCAACTAAGTTAAGCGACATGCAAGCAGTAAAGTTACTTGCTAGACACGGATCGATGATATTCTGTTATTGGGTATAGGGAAAAATTCACCAACGGTGTCTGGACACTTAGGGGACTTTCAGAATGATACGTGTTTATTCGCCTATCATACGAAAAATTACTAATTATGCTCCTCAGTGAACCTGCACGGCTTTAGTGAGGAAGATTTTTCCTTTGGATTAATTTTCCATTGCTTTGTAAGATCTCAATTAATGTGTTCATTCTTCCATTTGATAAAAGAGATCTCAAGCTGGATACACGTACCTACCCCAGACTAAGATAAGTCTTCTTTAAGGTAACTAAAACAATTGCCAAATGTAAAGACGTACGTACAGACTAGGAGACAGAGGGAGAAGGATCTTGCTATAAATACTCCAGCCTCGCTTTGTGTCATCATCACCAACCTAGCTATACCCTCCATCACAAGACAAATGGTATCATCAAAACCAGCCTGCTTCGGCCCCTCTCATCATCACTCAGGAGTCAGTTGTATTGAGGAATTCGTCACCGATGATTCAGTGATCGAAGTCCCGCAAAATTATGTTATCTCAGATCAGGAGTCTCCAATCTCTGATGGGACTATCCTTGCCACAATCCCCACCATTGACATGAGACAGTTGGTCCTAATCAATCAGTCTGCAAACAACGATGAACTTGAGAAGTTGCACTCAACATGCAAAGAATGGGGAATTTTTCAGGTCTTTCGATCTGTCCCTCTTTTTGCTACCAAAATCATATAATTGGTGATTTCATTCCAACTTTATAATATTCTTGTGTACTCCTTGTGCAGCTACTTTATTTTAATATGCATCCATATAGACAATACCTAGAGAAGAGAGAGAGAGAGATTTTAAAGCGGGACTCCGTCAAATTTAAAGTTTGAAGAATCTTTTATTTTCAACATTTAATTCAATAACCGGAAGCATAATTCCAATTTTATAAAAAATTATCAAAATTAAAAATCTTTTAGCCATTTATCATCATTTTCATTTCTATTTTATCTGACAAAGTGCATTAGTTTGTATTTAGATGATGTATTATTATAAATTAGCTAGTCAATTTTTCTGAATAGAAGATTCTTGCACATAAATCTAAAATATAAATAGTTTTTGTCGTTGAATTAGATTGCTTAGTCGCAGGAAATCACAATTTTGGAGTTGAAGGTCCTGTTTGCATTGCATACATTAAGTTTAATTTTTATTTGCAGTTGGTTAACCATGGAGTTAGCTCTGCACTACTGGACAAAGTGAAGCAAGAATTAGAGGATTTTTTCAAGCTTCCCTTGGAAGAGAAAATGAGATACAAAGTAAGGCCAGGTGATGTTGAAGGCTATGGAACTGTGGTCAAATCCCAAGATCAAAAACTCGACTGGGGTAACAGGTTCTTCATGTTTACCAACCCGAGAAGGAAACCCCATCTTTTCCCGGAGCTCCCTACATCCCTGAGGTCGTCTCTCTACCTTAAAAAATTTAGGGTTTAATCTTTAATGCACTGGCTAATTAGATTAATATTAATGTATGGCATGATATATTTCAGATTCTATTTGGATCATAAACTCGAAACAAATTTTTTTATTGATTAGCTGTCTTCGTACTGTCGAATTTGATCTATAAGTGCAGGAATACCTTGGAGACATACATGTTGGAATTACAAAGGATTGCCCGGACCCTTTTAGGGTTGATGGGAAAACTTCTAAAGATGAAGATGGAGGATATGGAAAAGTTGTTTGAAGATGGTCTGCAGTCACTGAGGATGACTCACTATCCTCCATGCCCAAAACCAGAACTAGTTATTGGCCTCAGGCCTCATTCTGATGGTAGTGGCATCACTATTCTCCACCAGGTTGGTGGAGTTCAAGGCCTTCAAATTAAAAAAGATGGGGCTTGGTTTCCGGTGATGTTTGACCATGGTGCCTTTGTTGTCAATGTTGGAGACATTCTAGAGGTTTGTGATGCTGTTCTCTTCACCCTCCATTTTCCTCTACCCTTATGAAACAAACAATATATAATATGATAAAGATTAAAAAAGACATTTTGTCTATTAGTTGTCTAATCGAACATGTGAAGAACTGAAGAAGAAGAAGAAGAAGAAGTGAAGAACTAGAAAACATTCTGACAAAAATTATATATATAAACCCCAGCTAGCTAGAAAATATTACGCTATTAGTTTAAGGACCTTGCACTCTGGCTGCCATTGGGTGACGTGGCTTGATGGGAACCCGGAACCGCACATCTGTCCTTGTAATTTCCTTCTAAACACCAAACCGCCAAACTGGTAGCACTAACTGGCTCAGTCAGTGCCCACGTCTGACCACTTGCATAATTTTTCTTCTCTCTCCATGTTAGTTGCGACAATCTTAAATCTTTGGCATCGAAAAGAGCAAAAGAAAGAGGAGGAGGAGAGAGGTCTATAGGTGTTAGTTTTCGATACCAATATAAAAAATAAAAAATAAAATGATAGGTGTCTAACCCTAAGAGCAAGTGCACCGGTGTAGTTTTGACCGGGCACCAACAAGGATTGATGATGTGTTGACCAGGCAAGGGGAAAATCATCCCTTCACCGGTGTAGTTTTGCCCAGCCAAGGTTTGGCTGTCCTTGACCGAGGCCAAGAAAAAAGGCAAAGCCCTGACTAAAATTATGACCAGTCGAAGGAGACGACAGATCGGCCCAAAGCCGGACGTGGCCGACGTCAACGATAGACAAGCAACGATAGACAACCCAGAATTCTACCTTCGAGAATCGACTGCAACTCATTCTGCTTCCCAGAATTCCTTGCCGAGACCAGGATGAAGATGAATCGGTGATTCTCACGCCAGCAGCTCAACAAGCTTCTCAATTGTTGGCCTATGTGTGCAGCCCAGCAAGAAACGAACCAGAAAGGCCAGAGAAGTCGCCGGCGTTGAAGAACACGGCGGAGCCGAAACCAACCCAGAAACGGAAATCATTAAAACCTGATTGAAGTCGAAACTTAATCATACGGACATGTAAAGGATGACGAGAAGATCGATTTTCATACCACATGTAGCCCAAGCAGTGGCTGGAGTCGCCGGAATTCGTTGTACCCGCCGGCAAAGTTTCAATGTTCTCACCGTCGATTCTCCCTCCACAGCCGACGATTGAGTGAACAGTGACAGGAAACGTGACGGCGCTGACCATAGGAAGAGATCGGTGGCTGTGCGCTAGCCGGAGGTGGCCTGACGGTGGAGCACCGGCCGGATAGCGGTGTCGGGTCGCAGTCTCCCCATTCACGGGTCGAGGCTTCAGGTTGCTTCTGGAGTGATCTGGAGCTTTGATCAGATCAAGGGCCATTTATACACAAAGCTTAATTTGCTTCAAGGCCTGGGATTTAGCGGTGGAGGATTGGATGGCTCAGATCGCTCCATGTAATTTTCTATTTTCCTTTAATAATTTCTTTAGTCCAAAACTTCCGAAAATCATAACATATAGCTCGGGTGTCCGAAAAATTCCCTGAAAATTCCTACAAACTCGTCGTGTCGTGTACTTTATTATCAAATCCTTCAGTTAAGGATTACACCTTGTGAAAATTTCCAGTGAAATTGCACAGTAAAATTGAACAGTAAAATTGGATGAACAGTGGAAAAGTGAACAGTCTTGACTGGTCAAGAAAGAAAACGGGTGGAAACCCATGTCCAGTGGTAGTGAACAGTAACTTAACTAGTCGACGCCTCGACTTTTCGACCTCAATTTTTCTTGACTATGGGTGGACTTGCTCTAACTGGGCCATATAAATACCTGTGTGTGTGCAGCCAAGTATGGTCATGATCTTGAAAACATAACCAAAAATATAAAGAATCAAAACGAAATCGGGCCAAAAGAAAAACCAAACCAAACCATATGCAGATATATATTGAACAAAGAAAAATACACATACTGACAGAAAAATAACAGTTAGCTAGTTAGGAGCAGCAAGTGAAACACGCTGGTGTTTGCTTAATTCATACAATGTAATAGTCATTATTGTGGTTCATTTTTTGCAGATTCTGAGTGATGGGCTTTATAAAAGTATCGAGCACAAAGTGACTGTGAACCCAGAGAATGAAAGGATTTCAATTGCTATGTTCTTCATGCCCAAACTTGAGGCAGAAATTGGACCTGTGACCGCCATGAGAGATCCTCAGAAGCCACCATCTTATGGGAAAATAAGAATGGAAAAATTTGTGGAGAAGTACTTTGCTCATAACCTTAATGGAAAAACACCCTTGGAGCGAATGAAAACATAAGACAGTGAAGAGAAAACTACTGCATGATGAAAATAATCAACCTGGAGCAAACTAATAAATTGTCAGTGTCTTATAGATTGGCAACACAATTTACTACTATTTGCTTTGGTGTGCTTTCGATTCCCAATTAATAAAGTGTGCGTTTTAAGTGGTGGACTTTCCCATCCTATCTTAGTAAGTAGCACTAAGACAATTATCATATTACGTACAACTTTATCCTGTATAAACTATGTGAACTCCTACTAGATGAATAAAAATAGTCCAAAGTTTGGTGTATGACTGCGTAGTTAAAATTAAGACTCTCTAGAGAACAAGATGCTTTTGAGGATGAATTCTTACGCACATTCATTCAATATACAGAGGCATATTTATACAACCTTGTACAACCCTAATTCTAGACTAACAAGGAAAATAATCAAATCATAATTACAATCCTGATTATATACAATTAGTATAATTCTATTCCTAATAGTAATTCTAAAATATCTGTGACTCACAACACTCCCCCTTAAGTTAGAGCATACACATCTCGAATGCCCAACTTGTCAAGTGAGTCATGAAATACTTCGACTGACACAACCTTAGTCAGAACATCTGCTAACGTACTGCTCCTCAGTTGGTACGAATGGGAAGGCAATCAGGTTTGCATCCAACTTCTCCTTGATAAAGTGCCGGTCATCTTCTACATGCTTCGTACGATCATGCTGCACTGGGTTATGTGAAATTTCAATAGCTGCTTTGTTATCACAAAACAACTCTATAGCTCTTTTTAGCTTGAACCCCAAATCACACAATAAATTATTTAACCATAACAACTCACATACTCCATATGCCATACCTCTATACTCGGCTTCAGCACTCGACCTTGCCACCACCTTTTGTTTTTTACTCTTCCAAGTGACAAGGCTCCCTCCAGCAAATGTAAAGTAACCCGAGGTCGATCTCCTATCAGGAATACAACCAGCCCAATCAGCATCAGTATAACCACTCACCTCCAGTCAGTGATGTTTTGAGAACATAAGGCCTTTCCCTAGAGCTCTCTTTAGATATCGCAGGATTCGCACAACTGCATCCATATGGTCTTCACTAGGGTTATGCATGAACTGGCTCACCACACTCACTACATACGCCAAATCAGGTCTAGTGTGACCCAAATAGATTAATATGCCAACTAACCTTTAATACATCACCCTATCAGTCGTGACTTGGTCAGGTACTCCGTTAACCGGTGATTCTGTTCAATTAGTGTATCAGCTGGCCTGCAATCTAACATGTCCGTTTTTGACAGCAAGTCTAGAACATATTTTCTTTGGCATAAGAAGATGCTGCTACTCCCCCTGGCTACTTCTATCCCAAGGAACAATCTCAAATCACCAAGGTCTTTCATCTCAAACTCTGAAGCTAACTGCTGCTGCAACCTCCTAATTTCCTCTCGATCATCACCTATGATCACCACATTATCAACATAGATAATTAACGTCGTTACTTTACCCTTCTGATGCTTAAGGAAGAGAGTATGATCCGAGTTGCTTTATTTGTAACTAAACCGCTTCATTTCCTGAGTAAAGCACCCAAACCATGCACGGGGGGATTGTTTCAAACCGTAGAGTGACTTCTTCAACCTACACGCAACATCCGTTTTATCAGCAGTCTCATACCTGGGAGGTAGACTCATATACACTTCTTCAGCCAAATCTCCATGTAGAAAAGCATTTTTCACATCAAGTTGCTTGAGAGGCCAATCCAGATTAGCTGCTGTTGGAGACATCACGAGTATGAAAAAATGTGCAAATTTGTGTATGATGTGCCCTACTCCCAAGTATAGGAGGTCAAGTTTTAGTAAAGGGAAAGTGAGAGTATCGTACCTAAGGGATTGAGTAACTCTACTCTAACTAGATCACCATGAAAAGAAACCTAGAAAAACACATGCAAGTCTATCTTTTTACAAATTAATAGTCTCGGCCCTTTGGAAGTCGAAACTATCAATAATGATATTTACAATGATAAAGTGGTGAATCGGCTTGGTTGATTTTAATTATTTATAAAGTAAACTAAGTTGCACAAAAATAAACTAAGCTAATAAAAACAAAATATAATAGAGACTTTGATCAATGAGATAAATAGGTTGTAAGGCATCACACCTAACCTCCTTTGTGCCAAATCTAAGTAAACAAATCTAACATGCTCATGCCAAGATGGAATCCCCCTCGGTTCTCTTGATTATCGAGTAACCAAGAACCAATTATACTAGAGAATGTATTTAAGCTACACCTTGATTATCATACATAACTCTCCTACAAACCTTTTAGTTTCTACCTATTCCTTGATTATCCACAAGTAGACCTATGTAAATACAAGCTAAGATCTCTTGATTATCGGACACCTAAGCCATATCCACATGATAAGCCCAATTGTAAGGATCCAAGCAACCTTATTTTATTATCACAAGATTACCATTCCTACATTTGCAACATGCTTTAGTTTACTAAGTTTGTCAACCCTAGCATACTTCCACGAAATTATCAACACTTACCAACCTTAGGTGACAAATCTAAGATGCATAATGATGAACAATTAAACTAGCAAAGTAGTAATTCATGGCATGATCCATATTAAATTTAACTACATAGTTTGTATACAAATTTAGCCCTAGCCCCAAATTTATTCTACTCATCACAACTCATGGAAATATACATAAAAGCCTTAAAAGAGAAATACATCATAAAAATAAAGAGAAGTTGGTGAAAAAAAGTCACAATACCCATGGGTTTGGTGTGTCAATACCAAACCGTGATGAATCAATCCCCCCACAAGCTTTCTAGATGCGAACAGAGAAGATATGATGCTTCAAAGAATAGTATTTTCGGTTTCCTCAAACCCAAAACACTATACAAATCTACAAACACAAAGAGAAGATGAAGAACATGGCTTTATGAATCTATCCACAAGTGTGATTGATCAAAAGATATAGAATCTCCGGTTTTGGTTATCAACCAAGGATGCTATACCTCTCTCTCTACACAAAAGCAAAACAAAACTACCTAAACTACCTAAAAGATGAAGAACTAAGAGGTGTGAAGAGAAAATGGAGAGAGGAAGAAGATGAAATGGATGAAGGAATACATGAAAAACGTCCAAATGAGGAGATGGTGTTTTTATAGGCCAAAAGTGATGAATGGAGGGTGGAGATCAAAGGAAATGAAGGGTTAGATGTGATTGACAAATGTGTAAGCACAAAATGTGGATCTAATCTTTAACTCCACATAGAAATGATCTAAAAAGCCCATAGATATTTTGGTGGAGGAGAAAAAATAAGGGTAGAAGGGTTATTAGGAGACAAATGTGTAAGATGTAAGAGGAGGACCACTTGTTATCCTTCAAATTTTGAATTTCAAAATAACCTACACCTAAAGTCTTTCCACTTAAACTCTCTAACTCTAGTCAACAGCTGTTCCATCCCTCCACACATGTCCTTGGCTGGAAATGGTTGGAAATTCGGCATTGACCTCCATTGACCCATTTTTTTGTCCGTTTGCGCACTTTCTTCTCTTTTCTTCCTTTAATTGAATCTCCACCGAGCTAGACTTAGGAATTGGCCTTCAGTTTCTTCATACCAATTGTTCCTCTATGAGTGTAGATCATCCCGGTAAAATTTCAGAGCTTATTTCACCGTGGTGTGGCCGGAAATACTGCCGGAATCCGTACAGGTCCTGTTTTGCAGTTTTCTTCTTTTAGTTAGAAACTTGGATCGATCTTTTGACGGCCTTCCACTCAGAACTAGCTCTTCCAATATTCATAAGAAATTATCCTTAGGATGTCTAGAATGGATTTTGAAAGTTTTAATTTATTTGGGATTCGTTTGGTCAGTCTGCCGCTCCTCCTTCCTTGCCGAGCTCTGTTTCTCCTAGCCGGAGCAGGAAAATGTCCTAAGATTGACTTTTTAGTGCATTTCCAAGCTTTTCCATTATTTTCTAGCATGATAAGTAAAACATAATAAATAGATATAAATGAACACAAAGGTTAAGCAAAAGTGCAAGATTAGGAGAATAATTACTAGGTAATTATGGACCTAACAACCGCCAAAGAGAGAAGCACTCTAATAGTATTGATCTTGGCTATAGGGGTGCAAACGTCTCATCATAGTCTACACCATATGTCTATATAAACCCTTTTGCTACCAATCTTGCCTTATATCTACTAACTGAGCCATCTGAATCATGTTTAATTGTGTAGATCCATTTACATCCAACTGGCCTTTTCCCTTTAGGTAACACCATCAATTCCCAAGTGTTATTCTTTTGTAGAGCTTCCATATCTTCTTCCATCGCTTTTGACCACTTTGGATCTCTTAGAGCATCCTGCACTTTGTTAGGAATAGATACAAAGGAAATCTAATGCGCAAACAACTCATTTGACTTGGATAACCTATTTGTAGATACATAATTGGCAACCAGATACCTAGACTTAGCTTTAAGACTAGGTTCATGTTTCTTTAGTGGTTACCATGAGTAGAACGAGATGGTAAAACAGACAAATTGGGTTCAGGTATTACCTCACGTTGACCTTCAGGATCTCGGAGAGTTTGGCTCGAGGGAAGAAATGAAGAAGAGGGAGAAGTTTCCAGCGATCTTGAGTCTCCACCGGTTTCTATTTCGCTTTCTTCTCTGTCTTTTTCTTCTATTTCTTTTTCTTCTTTTTCTTTTTCTTCAGTTGCATTTCTTTCTTTTTCTTCTGTTCCTTCAGTTGCGTCACTTTCTTTGTCTTCTCTTTCTTTTTCTTCTTTTCCTTCAGTTGCGTCACCTTCTTTGTCTTCTATTTCTTCTTCTCTTTTTTCTTCAGTTGTGTCACCTTCTTTTTCTTCTCTTTCTTTTTCTTTTGTCTCTTTTCCATCTTTGTCCTTTGTATTGCTGCCACTGCCACTTACCACCTCTTCAAAATAACCCCTGAAGAGAAGGGTGAGTGGGAGAAAAATAGCAGACGTCCTTGAAAACTGTGACATCCATCGTCACATAGAATTTTTTGGTAGGAGGATGAAAACATTTATACTCCTTCTGATGGATCCCAAACACAACAAAAACACACTTCAAAGCACGAGGTTCTAACTTCGAGCGTTGGTTCTTAGGAATATGAACAAAGGCAATGCACCCAAAGATTCGAGCAGGAAGATTATGGAAAGAAGGAAGAGATACATGGGACCAGAGAACCTCAAGTGGAATATGATTTTGAACACTAGACGACATCCTATTGATAAGATGAGAGGCAGTGAGAACTTCTCTCCCCATAAATACTTGGGCATATTTGCACTAAAGAGAATCAAATGAGCAACTTCATGAAGGTGGCGATTCTTACTCTCAGAAACATGCACCATTATGTTCTGGGGTTTGAGGACATGTGGTTTGATGTATGATACCCTGTGTACAAAGATATTCCTGGAACTCATTGCTCATATATTCCCCTCCATTGTCAAACTGAAAGAGTTTGATCTGACCATTGTACTGTGTATGAATCATATTTTGAAAATTTTTAAAAGCTGGAAACGCAACATCCTTGGACTTCAGTAAAGCAATCCAAGAAACCCAAGTACAATCGTTAATAAAAGACACAAAATAGGGCATACCAAAAGGAGTAGGATCTCGTGAGGGTCCCCATAAATCAGAATGAATCAATTCAAAAGGTACAAGACATTTATTTGAAATACTCAAAGGGTAGCTAACTCGATGGCTTTTGGCCAGAACGCAAGTTTCACACTTAAAAGATGACTATGAAATGCCCAAAAACAAAGAGGGGGCATAGACTTTCTCATATTACTAAAGGAAGGATGACTAAGACGACGATGCCACAACCACGCTTCATTCAATCGCTGCTCAGAACTCGAAATCAAAGCTACTGGGGCCTTCTTCCCTGGTGTTATCCCCGCATACATCAGATCCAGATGAAACAACCTCCCCCTCAAATCTCCTCAGCCAATTATCTCCCTTGACTAAAGATCCTGAAAAACCACATACATGGGAAAAAAGGTCACAGAGCACTGAGATTCAGTATTTAATTGAGGAACAAAGATTAAGTGATGTGACAAATCAGGAACATATAACACATTCCTAAGCTCTAAGTTTAGTGTGACTCTAACAGTTCCTATTCCTAATACGGGAAAGGCTTCACCATTAGCATTAGTAACTTAGGACACTGGTGGGATTGAGAGAGAGGTAAAGAATGATTTATTGTAAGTCATATGATCAGATGCACCAAAATCAATAATCCAAGTATCTTCCCCAACAAAGTCAGACACAAATAAAGCCTCACCAAACTTACCTCTTCCAACAAAAGAGACTGAAGCATTACCCGGCTTTTGATCCTTTTCCTCCATACCCTGGTAGTCCGGGTTTTGAATTAAATTTGCAGCAGTGGTACGGCCCTGTTGGTTAGCTCCCGATTTATTCTAGGTATTTTTTTTTATTCGGATACCCATTCCATCGATGACACTTAGTCCTCCAATGCCCATAATTCTTGCAGAAAGTACAGTATGGCCGTGCTCTTCTTTGAGAACTTGGTTGTGGTCAAAGTTATTGAGGTCGTGTTACATATTTTGACGGTGAAGGCTTGGTTTGGACAGTGAGACTTGATAACTCCGAATAGATTGCTTTGGTGCTATCAAGTTGAGTCTCATATTTGCGTATATATGCAAAGATATCCTCAAGAGTAGGTGGAGTTCCATGTCTGACCAACTCATACCAAGTAGAAAAGAATACTTCAATTCAGGGTTAATTCAATAATATTATTCATCCCACAATGGGTGTATATATACAAGTACAA
>LYNE01002439.1:19432-31292 GCA_001662545.1 Rosa x damascena | reverse complement strand
AAAAAAACTCATCGTCCTAAATAAATTTCTTTATCCTTTTTTTTTATTTTTTATTATGATCAATAAATAATAATAAATTAGTTCAAGGGACATTCGAGGTTAAAGGAACTGTACATACCTTAAACAGATAGGATCATGAGATCGACAAGTAATTGTCACAATTGTTCATAGACTTTGTTAAAAACTCAAAAAACGACGATTCATAGTTAACAACGTACTTCATTTCCGCTAGCAGAGATAATGTCACAGGGCCAACGTCTTAAAAGACCTCTGAGTCTCTGACTAGCTAACACTAAAATCTCTCTCTCTCTGTCACATCCCAAATTTTTATTTATTTATTTATTTTTTAGATGCGACTCATATTCCAATCATGGAAATAAATTTCCGAAATTGAAATATGAATAATTGGAAAAGAACGACACTCGACAAGTTTCCGAAATTGAAACACAACCTTTATTACAAGAAGGGTTTACACCAACATTTACAACAAAAGGTCAACTATATTCCAAGTTCTTGTCTAGGTACCCAAGCATGATTAACAATAACACACATATATATCACATTATTAAAAACACCCTTGCAGTAAAATAACTTCAAACTTATTTATTCGTCACCTGCAAAATGATAAAAAGGCATTGCCCAGTAGGAGAATAAAACCTCTTTGAAAATCATAGTTAGAATAGCAATAATGAATGGATGCAACTACTATCTATTCCCGATAATCCACATTGCAAAATAAACCAAGCCTACATGTCCCATACCATGTATTTTACCACGAAGGTGACTAAGAGTATTCAACAATATGAACTAACCCCCACCCAAAATCAATCCCCCTAACCCTCTTTTGCTAGTCATCTTGTCCATTCCCCTTTCGCCAGTCCCGAATTATCCTTTCAATATCCTATACTAAGTGCACATTAACAAGTGGGCATACCTGAGATCTGGTACCTGCTGAGGTTATAGACTCAACTACGCAAAAGACAAACCAACATACTTATTCCAATAGCATATTCACATTACCATCACCACCCTTATACTTCATGTCTTATTGATGCATCAAATACTTTGAATATGTAAGTGTATTCACTATTCAGCCATACCAAACACACAGAAACAGAGGACATAAATGCATACAATCATGTAAACAACCATCCAATGCAAACATAGAGGCTCCCCAAGTTTTTCCCATATCTCAATCGATTTTCACGTTAAGTATCCGGATGAAAACAAGTTCCTATTGCAAGAATAGAATTCATTAGTTCCATACACAAATAATTAAAGCAAAACTCAGCTAAAATACTATGAAAATCTGAGCAGTGAGTTATTTTGACCAAAACAGGTTTTTACTTGACAAACTGAAATACTGCAGTTTTCTGACCCAGTCACCTTAACGTTGAAAACTGTACAAATCTGTTTTCATGGTCTTCTAACGATTTGTAGCTGACATCCTAAAGAAACCATCAGAGTTTGAATCACCTGAAATTTTTTTTTTCTAGAATTAGTTATGAATTTTTAAAGTTTAGCTACAGTCCACGTTTTTCTGCAGAAACTGCTACTGTGTGCTAACCTCTTCTGTTTTAATGTACTTTCTAAAACTCCAATTTGTGTAAAACTTCCAGTACTGAAAATAGAAACCACACCTTCAACAAGACTTTAAAGGATGAGTGAAGGCTTTCTAAATTCAACTTTAAAACTGCATATGTTTCCTACTTGGTTCTTGACTCTTCTCAAGTCAGATTCTATTATTCTATGTCTTCCAAAAACTCTAATGACTAAAGGAAACAACAAACCAGATGCAATTGATTTCAAATTCTACTTTGGATAAATTCAAAGACCAAATATATAAACTATTTTCCAAAAAACTAGTGAAATCAAAAATAGAAGATGAGAAAAGAATTAATTTTGTTCCAGTGACAACAATTTATTCCTAACTGAACTTCATATCTATTGCAAGTTCTTCTATCATCATGAATCCCCAGGTCTTATAATAGCCTATGGATATTTAAAGCAGAAACATAACCCAATTTCCAAATTGCATTAACCATAAGAACCAAAGAGCTTATCAAATCAGAAAAAGAATCACACCTGAGTTTTTACTCCTCCACTTCTAAGATACCAAAACTCTCTTTCTCTCTCTCTCTCCCTTGTTTATCTATGTATTTAGCAACTCAAGGAACTGTATGGAAAGCATAGATGGTTTAGCCTATTTATAGTGTCTAGAAAGGAGGTGAAAACGAGAAAGCAAGATAGGTCTAACAGAAGAAAAATTGGATATTCTAATTGAAATCTTACCCATATAGGTACTAGACTCGCCACCTCCAGATTTCTAGAGTTCCAGCTCCTGATTCTAGGGCTTCCAGCTCTAGTTTCATAGCTTTGAGGAATCACCAATCTGAAACTTGATTTCCAAGGCTGTTGACACCTCCTACTTGCCCATGGCGGCGGCTATGACCTTTGTACTTTCCTAAGGTTGTGGCTGGTGTATCAAATGGAGGAGAATCTGGGGGTGAGGAAGGCGATGAAGAGAAGGGACAAAGCTTTGAGTTTAGACGTTGTTTGATCTAGTTTTGTCGTGGAATTCTTTCTATAAGCTGTTAAGCTACTTGGGTTTGAGCTTTGGGCTACACTCTATTTACTTAAACCCAAACAAGTAAAAATCATCTCTACACTATATATATATATATATATATATATATATAAAAACAATATTTAAACAAATAGTTTAGCACAATAATTAAAATTAAACTTATTGTTTTAGAAAATGTTAAAAATTTTAGGTCGTCACACTCTCTCTAATCAAATAGAAGTCAAGAACTGTTGAAGGATGTTGACATTTGTGTGCCTTATCAAACTAGGAATAGTTCTATGATTGTAATAGGAGAGAAGGTTCTAGAATTCCTAGTCCTATTCGGAATAGTTTTCCTTGTATCATTAGAATATGTACTTTGTAATCCCTATATATAGGGCTCCTATTATCCATAATGGAACACACAGTTCTCTCATCAATCTCTCTCAAATCTCTCATTCTTAAACACGTTATCAGCACGAGCCCTAACCCTAAAATCAAAAACCAAAAACCACAAGCAAAAATCCCTTGCACCTAGCCCACGCTAGCCGCACCACCACCAAGGTTTCACCACCGCCGAATTTCACCACTGCCGCACCTCCTCCGCGCCGCCCTCGGCCTCCTCCACGCCTCACGCAACTCCTCACCGTCATACCGTGCGCCACCAAGCTACCAAGGCACCTCATCATACTACATCGTCTCCAAAGTTCAAGCTTCCAAGTTTTCAAGGTTTCAAGCTTCGATTAACCAAGTAAGTATTTAAATTAAAGTTCCTGCTTTCTGCAATTAAAATTTTTTTTTTTTTTTTCTCGAGGACTTGCAACCTCCCTTCTTCTACATCCCACCTTTCTGTAACGTGGGTTCGATTCTTTAAAAAAGCGGAATCGTGGGGATTCAAGCTATACGAACTAAGAGCGTTCGTAAACCATGAACTAAGAGTGTTCGTGAGCATCGAAATATTACGGACTAAGAGTGTTCGTAAGCTTCGGACTAAGAGAGTCTGTAAGCATCGATTTATGACCATATAAATATCATTGTTTCGGTCTAATCCAAATATTCTTGGAAATCGATTTCTTGGTAGCATAGCTCGGAAATCTCATTATTATTAGTTTTCGTGGAAGCATTGACTCCGAAACTAACTTGTTCTTGTTTCATCTTTCAGGATGTCAAACATGAACAAACTTGATTTTGTTCCATTGGATTATGCAGGAAAAAGGTTTTTAATATGGGCCGTTGACATCGAGATCCACCTTATTGCCCGAGATTTGTTGCATACAATCCAAAAGCTTTGTTCTAATGAAACAGCTCCAGACCCTCAAATTGAGATTGATAACTCCAGGGCACTTGCCCTAATTAAATGTCACATGGATAGTGACCTCCAGTTTGAGTACATGAATGAGGATAGTGCTATAAGGCTTTGGCAAGCGCTTCATGAACGTTATGACAATGTTCGTGACTCCATCCTTCCGAATTTAGAAGCAGAATGGAATAATCTTCGCTTCTTTGAATTTGATACAGTCATGCAATTTTATTCAGAAGCTCTCCGCATCAAAGCAATGATGCGTCTCTGTGGGAAGACGATCACAGAAGACCAATTGATTGAGAAAACCCTCAATACTTTCCCTGTCTATGCTATGAGGTCCTCTGATTTATTCCGGACTCATGTAAATGCAAGACGGATCACAAGTTTTCAATAGCTTATTGAAGCTATGCCCACTGCTAAAAGACATGGCAACGAGCTTGTGAAAAGAGAAATTGATAGGCTTCAAGATAGCCATCAAGAGCATCGTCCTATGGCTAGAGAAAGTCGCCATCGACGTCATGATCCATACAATCAAAATGCTCATGAAGGTAATCACCCAAGGTGACAATCACACGACCGTAGGAGGCGTGACTTTGAGGGACGAAGGGTTGAAAACCATGGAATCAACATTGGCCATGGTCATCATTTTCCAACGCCACCGGTCCTAGGGACCATGCACATTGTGCCAATGCGCCTCAATCAAGGGAGAATCCTCTTCATGGTGTTTATTTCTGATATGGAACGTCTGATCATTGGACCTGAATTTGCAATGTACCTAAGAAGGTAGCTGCATCATGGTGATCAAGAGATCGAGTTCAAAAAGACTTTAAATCTGGCGATAAAGACAAAATGCCGCAGATTTTTATTTAGAATAGTCTTTTATTTTTCCAAGAATTATGTAATGGCAATTATGCCTTAATCAATAAAATGACTTATTGTATTAACTCTTTCTCACTAGGCTCATCCAAGAGTAATTGTGATGTCTAGGAAAGGTTTGAACTGAGAGAACGGTTTTAAAAGTGAGCAATGCTCCACCAAAATCTCGCCTTACCTTACCTGGTCACAACCAAATTGGAGTTACCAAACGGATTGAGTGACTACGATTTGTCTACAATTTGATTTTTATTTTGGATTAGATTTTGGTCACGAAACTTTGATGTAATCATTGGCTATTTTTAAAGTATCGATTTATTTTATCTTATGTCTTGGACATATTTTTCGAACTTTATTACTTCAAAGATATAAGAGCCAATGGTTTTCATGTGGAAACACATTGTGAGAATGGACAAGAGTTCATTTGCATCACCTCTAATGACTACGGACATAAAAGAGTCTTAGAGAAACTCATGTGTCGATATAGTGGGTTGTATGCAACCACTATTCGAATCATTGAATCAAATCATGTTATGAGAGATGATCTATGGGATTCTGACACATATAGGCATGACCGTTTGGGACATCCAAGTCGTGATATGATGATCTGTATATTAAAGACTTCACACGGACATCCATTTTTCAGAACAAAAAGAAGTAAAACTCGAAATTTGGATCATGAAGGAGCCCCTGCTCCTCACGACGTCGTTCCCATGCATATCCAGCCATCTATGGCTAGCGCCGCCGTCCCCCTGCGGCCACAATGTGGCGTTGATGCCACACATGCTTCTTTGACTCCAAATTCTACTTCTACAGTCAATTGTGATTTCATAGCTCAACCAAAATCCTCATTGGTTGCTTCTAAAGCTCATCTTTCGTTCTGCAAAGCCTGCTCTTTAGCAAAATTAGGATCGAGACCATCCTATGCAAAGGACACTAAAGAAAACATACCATTCTTGCAAAGAATCCAAGGTGATATTTGTGGACCTATTCAACCACCTTGCGGACAATTTAGATATTTTATGGTGTTGGTTGATGCATCGACACGCTGGTCACATGTCATGCTATTGTCCACAAGGAACACTGCATTTGCTAAACTCCTAGCACAAATTATTAAGTTATGGGCTCACCACCCTGATCATCCTATTAAGTCTATAAGACTAGACAATGTTGGAGAGTTACATCAAAAACTTTTGATGATTATTGCATGTCCATTGGGATTGATGTTGAACATCTTGTTCCTCATGTTCACACCCAAAATGGTCTCGCAGAAGCCACCATTAAACGACTACAAATGGTTGCTAGAGCATTGGTTATGCGCACCAATCTCCCTATTTCTGCTTGGGGCTATGCAATATTGCATGCAGCTGTGCTTATTCGTCTAAGGCCCATTGCCGCTCAACCTTTTTCTGCGTCCCAGATGGTGACTGGGTATGAGCCTGATGTCTCACACTTACGCATATTTGGGTGTGCAGTTTATGTGCCAATTGCGCCGCCATAGCGCACCAAAATGGGTCCTCAAAGACGATTAGGCATTTATGTTGGATATAACTCTCCAACTATTATCCGCTACTTAGAACCCTTGACAGGCGATCTTTTTACCGCTAGATTTGCGGATTGTCACTCTGATGAGACAGTCTTCCCATCGTTAGGGGGAGATAAGAACATAAATGTTCAACAGGAACGACAGGAATTGTCTTGGTCTGTCCCCACTTTGTCTCATCTTGATCCCCGAACCGCACAATCCGAAATTGAAGTGCGGAGAATTCTCGATCTTCAGAACGTAGCAGATTCGATGCCTGATGCCTTTTCTGATATCGCTAAAGTGACGAGACCACACATACCTGCTGCAAACGTGCTTGCAATGATTGATGTCCCTAAAGTTAGAGGACATGACGCCATCTCAATGGAACCTGAGCATGGCGCCAACGTCCCACCCTATGGTGACGTTGTGGCTAGGCCCATGGCTCTTGCTAAGAAGGGCGGGAGGCCCAAAGATTCGATGGATTCTCGCCCAAGAAAGAAAGCGAGTTTGGCATAAAATAATCCATTAATCATCGACGTAAATAATTCATCTCATGAGAATATTCCGGATTATGGTTATGTCCAAGAGACATTATTGGAGGACGCTCCAATGTCAGAACCAATTCCAGAGAATAGGGAGATATCCATGAATTATACTAGTGTACATGAGATGATGGATAGAAATTCTATTGCTATTGATGATGCATTTTGCATATCATGTTGCAAAAGGAATTATAGAATATGATGATATTGAACCTCGCTCTGTCGAAGAATGTCAACGAAGAGCGGATTGGCCTAAATGGAAAGATGCGATCCAGGCTGAATTAGATTCACTAGCAAAGAGACAGGTATTTGGGCCTATAACGCATACACCCCCAGATGTAAAGCCTGTTGGCCATAAATGGGTCTTTGTTAGAAAGCATAATGAGAAAAATGAGGTGGTTAGATATAAAGCCCACCTCGTAGCGTAAGGTTTCTCACAACGCGCTGGAATCGACTACGAGGAGACGTATTCTCCCGTAATGGACGTTAAAACGTTCCACTACCTTGTCAGTTTGGTAGTTTCTGAAAAACTTGACATGCAGCTTATGGATGTGGTTACAACATATCTCTATGGGGATCTAGATTCAGAGATATATATGAAGGTTCCAGATGGACTTCAATTACCCAAATCAAGTGGCTCTAAACCACGGAGCGCGTTTTCAATAAGATTAAAACGCTCACTATATAGATTAAAACAATCCGGACGGATGTGGTATAACCGTCTAAGTGACTACTTGATTGGGAAGGGATATATTAACAATGAAATATGCCCATGTGTGTTCATTAGAAGAACAAGTTCCAGATTTGCAATTGTAGCAGTTTATGTCGATGACATGAACCTTATTGGAACTCTAGATGAGTTAAAGGAAACTGCTTAGTAATTTGAAATCCGAATTTGAGATGAAAGATCTTGGGAAAACACGGTTTTGTCTTGGTTTAGAACTCGAGCACCGTAGTGATGAGATTTTGATCCATCAGTCTGCATATACTCAGGAAATTCTAAGGCGCTTTAATGAAGATAAAGCAAAGCCTGTGAGTACTCCCATGATTGGTCGTAGTCTTGAGCCCGGAAAAGATTCGTTTCGTCCAAAGGATGAGGACGAAGAGTTATTAGAGGCCGAAGTGCCCTATCTAAGTGCAATAGGCGCATTGTTGTACTTAGCTCAATGCACAAGACCGAACATCTCATTCGTAGTGAACTTGTTAGCTCGACATAGTTCTGCGCCAACACGCCACCATTGGATTGGTGTAAAGACAATCTTTCGATACTTAAGAGGTACGATTGATATGGGCCTATTTTATCCCTACAAAAAAAAGAAGAGGAATGACGGAAAATTGGGATCAGACCCCAAGAGGCAAGTCGCCGCCGTCCAAAGCATTGCCGCCCGCCATGTTGCCGCAGTCGGCGCCCTCCTCCTTCCCTCCATCAAAATGACAATGATGTTTTGATGGGTTTTGCTGATGCAGGGTACCTCTCTGATCCTCACAAAGGTCGCTCCCAAACGGGCTATGTCTTGACCATGGGAAGCACTGCGATATCTTGGAGGTCTACAAAACAGACCCTTGTTGCTACTTCCTCAAATCATGCAGAGATTATTGCTCTACCTGAGGCAGTGCGTGAATGCATATGGCTAAGGTATGTAATTAGACATATTTGAGGAACTTGTGGTTTGAAGTCTACTACAGATAAACCTACATGCATTTATGAGGATAATGCAGCTTGTATAGAGCAAATGAAGTTAGGTTTCATCAAGGGTGACAACACCAAGCATATATCGCCTAAATTCTTTCATAATCAGCAACAACAATCGCTTCTAAAGATTGAAGTGAATCAAATCCGATCAGAGGATAATGTAGCGGACTTATTCACTAAGTAGTTACCTAAATCCACCTTCGAGAAACATGTGAAGAGCATCGGATTGAGAAAGTTATCCGAACTCCCATGATTGTAGCAATCAGGGGGAGACATCGACATCAGGGGGAGGTATGATGTCTACATGTTCGATCTTGAAGAGTGAAGGACGCATGTTGTACTCTTTTTCTCCTCCTCGAGCTTGTTTTTGTCCCACAGGGTTTTTCACTCGAGCAAGGTTTTTAACGAGGCAATGGATGAAGCGTCACCACCAAGTTTGAGCGGCACAAGGAGGAGTGTTGAAGGATGTTGACATTTGTGTGCCTTATCAAACTAGGAATAGTTCTATGATTGTAATAGGAGAGAAGGTTCTAGAATTCCTAGTCCTATTCGGAATAGTTTTCCTTGTATTATTAGAATATGTACTTTGTAATCCCTATATATAGGGCTCCTATTATCAATAATGGAACACACAATTCTCTCATCAATCTCTCTCAAATCTCTCATTCTTAAACAAGAACCACAATGCTCCCCAGTGAATTGTAGTGGCATACCGATGTAAAAGACTACGTAAGAGTGACTTTCACTACTGGCAAAATCTGAAAACAGCCTTTAGGGCTTCTTGTTCTTCACAAAAACAGCTTTTACAAATGTTTTTAGGAAATGCATTGATTAATAGAGTTAAAAAATTTGCTAAAAACATTTGTAAATAATAAATTATATTAAAACACTCAAAGAAAACTTCATTTCCACAACAAAATAAAGAAATTAAGTTCCACCACTACACATAGATCATCAAATCAAATATTACATCAAGTTTTGTCAACCGTAAATACACTTACATATCAAGAGGTATTTAAACAACTTAAAGTTAGGGTTAGGCTGAATTATCTCCCCTCCCAAACTATTGTTAGAACCAAATAAAATAAGGAATTCAAGATGTAATTATATTGTGGTTAGCCCACATGGTACAAAGAGCCAAAGACACAGTGAGGAAAATCCCTATCTTCTTCAGAAACAAGCTACAACTACTCCCACCTCTTATATTCACCAAGCAAACCTTTTTCTGCTTGTTGCTGATAATGTTAGAGGTACCTTTTCCTTCCATCACAATAGCAGTGGTTGTGGTTGTAGTACTGAAGGTATCCATCAATTTCTCATCTTCCAGACGTTCACCAACATAAATGGTGTGCATCAACAGCAGTGTAACAGCACAAACCATGGCACTTGCCATTTTCCTCCATGGATTCGTTGATCTTGTAACTCCCACAAACTTTTCCTTCACGAATTCCTTGAACATTTCGAAGAAAGAACCTTTAATGTTCTTGGGTTTTTCTTTCGCATCATCAACTTTCTCGACCAAGTAGGAGTGGACCAACACTGGGTTTAGATGGACCTTAACTGTTTCTGAAGGCATTATCTGGTGGAAAAATGTCTCAGCCACTTGACGGGTTGAGACAAACATTCCATGATTAACTTGAATTTCCTCAATGACTTCAAAACTCGGGGAAGGCGAATAATCTGCTTCTATGTTGCCATCATGGAGGAAGTTCTCATCTGGGTCATCATTGATGAATCCAAGTGAGAAATCATTTGTCTCACTATCATTGAATTCCTTAATCATGCCACTATGATGCTCAGTTTGATCTCCTGCAAATATGATTCTTAATTAGTGAAAGGAAATCCGAAATAAAAATGGAAAAAATTTAAATATTCCACATTTTAAAACCACATTATTATGTAAAAAATAGTTGATGAGAACTGGGAAGACTTCCCCACAAAAGTAATGCAAAACATGATAAATATATAAGAAGCAAAGCTTTCATATATATTGGGAAATTCTACAGTACCTGCATGTATGTAATACACTCATTTACAGATCTGACAACAATTTGGTTGTCATTGTGGTAAATAGAGTTATTTTTTGGGTAATTATAGTTCCATTAGAGGTAATTACTCCACCTACGATATTTTTACAAGTTTATTAACAAATTGTTGTCGATGTGGTAACTTGGTTCAATTATATGTAAATGTGTAAAACAAATGTGATAACTTTGTTGTCAATGTTGTAAATTTGGTTCAACTAAATTGTAATTTTGGTTTAATTAGATGTAAATAAGTGTATGATAAACATCCAAGTACTATAGACAACCCCCATATATATTATTACCTTGAACCTCATGCCCTTGCTCTTCCCTCCGAAAGCTTGCAATGTTTTCAATTGGAACTATCTTGTGTTCTTCTGTGAAACTCTATCAAATATTAAAGAAGTAATGTATATATATTAGTATTCCTTCTAGCTAAGTAGATAATGTAGAAATACATACACATAATGCAATTTCATTAATTGAGCTGGTTTTATCATGCATGCAGATTAAGTATGATGAATTATGATACCTTCTCCAAATCTTTGTCTGACATTCCTATCCACCTCAGATTCTCCGTTGTATTGTCTGTCCTGAAATCATCATCCTCCAAATCTCCAATTTCAATTGATCTAATATATGAATTTTCCCACGGCTTGTCCACATATCTCATAGGATTCATGTCATGATGAGTTGTAATCTGATTATAGTGGGCATCTCTGTCAACCATAAAGCTGAAATCATTGGCTCCTGGAGCATAGTTTGCAGAACCCCATGTTTGATCCGCAAAATTATTGGACTGATTTATCATTTCTTGAGAAACATGCGCAACTGAGAGAATTTCTTGCAACGCATCAGTTTCTGTACCTGTGCCCTCAAGTCCAGGATCTGAATATTGCAGGGTTTTGAAGTCGGTAAACCCAACATGAGGGAAATCCTCCACTTCTAACGGAGGAAGTGTGAGCCGATGCTGCAGCCTTGCACACTCCAATGCTATATCAACCTGCAAACCAATAAAATAGTGAGTTTTTCTTATATGCATGATATCTGATATGTTATGGTTATGTTACCGTACATACCAGACTAGTATTGCTGAGTGTGTGTGGGATAGAGAATCGAAGATGATACGATAAGAGAAGATTGAGGGTGATAATTAATACCTTAGATGGAGGGTAAGGAATGGCTCCCTGATTGGGAAATGAGGAAAAGCTATTAAATGCGTCCTTCGATAAGAACTGGGTCCATTTTCCATCCCTCTTTCTACCCATATGATCAAGAGAAGATGAAGAGGATGTATGAACCATGTTTGAAGAGCATGGAGTATTCATTGCCAT
>LYNE01002438.1:32824-45753 GCA_001662545.1 Rosa x damascena | reverse complement strand
CCCTTTTTTTTTTCCTTTTCTTTTCTGCTGGACGATCAGTCTGCCAATTCAGCAAGTTTTAGGCCGGTTTTTGGAATTTTTCTTCCAGTTCCTAGATCTTGGGATTGAAAAGCTGCTGCTGAAAAAATTTGGTAGAAATAGGAGGTCCGAAAAGTAGTGAATCGGGAAAGTATTTGCTGCAGGTGCTTTGGAAATTCCAGTGACCGGTTCGGTAGGTTTCCTTTCGGTTCTGGTGGTTCTGCCGCCGGTTCTGGATTCCTGGGGTCGAGGGCTTCAAGCTATGTGGTTGAGGTAGAAAAGGTTTCAAGGTTTTGTATTCAGATTTAGGGTTTGGCTATTCGTTTCAGGGTTAGGACGTCGTACTGATAACGTGTTTAAGGAAAACTGAAATTGGGAGAGAATTGAGTTGTGATTTCATTGATAATAGGGATCTCTTTATATAGAAAATTACAAGTCATAGAATCAGAGTTGTACAAGGAAAGATAATCGTACAATTAATCGGATATCTATGAATATTTCCGAGAATATCTCTAATTCTAAACCCTATTACAATTAGGTCAAGTAACCTAGAGTTTGGGTCGGACACATATTCTGGATTTACTTGAACATTTTTTTCTTTTTCTAACAATAATATTATTTTTTGCTAATAAAAAGAATATATTGATCTTTCCATAACCTTATTCTAATTTTTATTTTTATTATAATTTTGATATATTTTATGTTTCAATTATTTAAAAAATAAAAAATAAAAAAAATAAAAAACTTTTGAGTGCTCCAGTTGAGATCAATTTCTGGCTCCGCCACTGGCTCTCATCATCCTACCCCTCTTCATATTCCTCCATCCTCACAGCCTAATTTCTATCTCTTGTCACCAGATCCTCTTTCCTCTGGCAAAAGAAGATGAAGGTGAAGAGGGGAAAGCTGCAGCGGTTTGAGCTTCCATGTAAATTAAGGAAGCAACAAAATCAAACTGTACGTAGTACAAATATTGGATCGAAACATACAAGCTAGCCAGCTTCCCTAGCTAGCATACATCATACATTGCAAGCAAAACTTCAAACATTAGGCAAGAGAAGAAAAGCCTTGTTGGAACCCATTTGATATATCAGTTTCTTCAAATATTAATCTACGTAAGCTAGAAAGCTTGAAAATGAAGGGGCTTCATTGTCTTTATTCATTGTGTACATACTACTACGTAGTTCACTAGGTTTGGCAGTCAACTGGGGCCTGTATGAAGACCCAGGTACCAGGCCACAGGCCGGGTTCACATCCCACAGTGATGGTTCGCGTCAGGGACGGGACCTGATCAGCACAGTCCATCTAAATATACACCAGAAATCTGATATAGTTGCAAGGGGACAACATTCGTCTCACATCGAAGATAGGGGAAACCCCTTTCCCTTGCTCGAGTATTAAAGCATCAGCACAACCACCTTTTATGGGTAATAACTCCTTCATCCACCATTCTTATAGTTCAATATATATATCAGTATCTTACTCAGGCAACAGAGGGGCATAAACCTTCTGGTATGGTTTATCCCTCTAACGCTGTGTTCCTGGTACAAGATCAAGGAGTTGGATCGGTACCCCAGGCGGTATAGCATTCTGAATGAGGTACCCGGAGGAAGCCACCAGAAACATTGGCGCTCCAGATATGGGCGCCGAATCATGACCGAGATGGAAGAAACGACAAGTGAGGGTAGAAGTGTTGCCCGGGCGCTGATATTTTCTCCAGGCACTTCGTCAGCAGGGACCCCAAATATCGGAGAGGCACTTGGTCTCGGATCCTTAGACCCACAGAGCACGACCAGCCCACCAGTCATCCTGGACCAGGTGGCCCGGTCTCAGAGCTGGAGTCCATGCGAACAGAGATCGCAGCTTTCCGGGAACAAGCGAGGATCGATCGGGAACAACAAAGAATCGACAGGGAGACAAACCTCCTGTTACAACAGAGGATGCAGGAGCTGGAAGATGAAAACACTGCGCTTACCTAAGCATTGGACTGAAGGCACCAGCACAATGAGACACTCACTCAGGCCTTGGCTAGAGCATCTCAGGTAATGACAGAGTTAAATGCTGCCCCCATTCCAGGAGTAACCGGCATGGCACCAACCTCGTCCATAGAGTGCGGTCACAGGGTCATTCAGGTACCGGTGGATCTGTACCCGGAGATCTTGAGGCATATGCCACTACCACCTTTGGCCCAACCTACTCAAAGCGACCCACCTGTAACTGATCCAAACAGCGCGTTACTCTTACAAATGAGCAGCTCCTTGCGTGCCCTTCAAGCAAGGGTAGAGGCAGCAGAGAACAGGGACACCTGGCGGCCCCTGACCACTTACGAGGACCTTCCGGGTCCTTTTACCTAACAGGTTAGAGGTGCCATTCGATCAAACATATCAAAGCCATTGAAGATTGACTATACGGGAATTGGGGACCCATACCAGCACCTACAGGATTTCCGCTCACAAACAAGCGCCAAGGGATACACGGATGAGGTGTGTTGTAACATATTCCAGGAGACATTATCAGGGGAAGTTTTGAGTTGGTTCTACGAACTACCGACCGGTTCTGTAGGAAATTTCAAAGAACTAGCAGACAAATTCTTAGCTTGGTTCATCCTACGTACCGACGAGATACACACACCGAAGGGGCTACTGAAGGTTCAGCAAGGGGAGAATGAAACGTTGAGATCCTTCATCAACCGGTGGCAAGCGGCTACAGCTAAGTGCCGGGACCTTAACAAGGAACTGGCTGAGCTGGCTTTCAGGAGGGGCTTAAGATCCGGAGAGTTCCTCTACGGGATCAATCATCATCCCCCAGCTAGCTACGACTAGTTGATGGCCGCTGCCATCAGACACGCCCAGGCCAAATTCGAAACGTACGGGGATAACATCAGACCAAAGATGAGAACCTCTAACCTGGCCCCAGTGGTCAGGGAGGAGCCAAGAAAACGAGAGTGGATGCATGATCAGGGACGATCACCTCACAACTCGAGTAAGAGAAGCAAAGAGTCCTCGTCCAAGTCTAGCAGTTACGTGACCACTCAGTCTCACTGCGAAGAAAGGGCACAGCAGGCCCTGTGAACACCACCACCACCCCTGTATAAGGTATTTACTATCCTCAATGCCTCATATGAAACTATTTGGAACGAGAACAAAGATGAGATACCTGGACCGCCACCGAGGAAGTTCCTGAAGAGTAAACTTACTCAGCAGGATACCGGAAGGTTATGTACATACCATGAAGATGCCGGCCACAATACCAACCTCTGCATGGCGTTAAAGAATACGATCAAGTCGCTCATTCAGAAGGGCAAGCTTCAGTGGTACCTACCCGCTAAAAAGATAGGAGCTATCGACGTATACGGTCAGATCTTCACAATCCATGGTGGAGGCCCGAAGGATTTACCACCCAGAGGAGGAAGCGAAATTCCAGTTTAGGCCACCAAGAAGTTTTCAATTTCCACAAGGCCCCGCAACAAGACGGTGACGCCGGGTGAAAGTCAGTCATGTTCCTGCAGGAGGAAGAAGCCTATCTAAAAATGCCCCATGATGATCCCTTCCTGATCACGCTCCAAATGGACCACTACATAATGTCTCGGGTACTTGTAGGTACCGGGGCTTTGGTTAGTGTACTATTTCGTGATGCATACAAAGCTTTGAACAGGGGAAGCGCCAAGTTGTCACAGGATAATGAGCCCCTCATCAGCTTTTCAGGAGATATAGTCCAACCACTAGGATCAGATTACTTATCGATCACGGTGGGTATCCCAGATTACTTATCGATCACGGTGGGAGAGAGTCCAAACTGTTCAAACATCAAAACAGAGTTCATTGTGGTTGACTACGCTTCATCCTATAATGCTATCCTGGGCTGACCGGCACTCTGGCGCCTGAGGACTTTCATTGCAGGCCACATGCTCATGATGAAAGTACCAACCCCAGTTGGAATAGCAACCATTCGGGGTGATCAGGCTACGGCAAGGCAGTGCTATTCTTTAACGGTATCTCGGGGCAAAGGAAAGTCAGAAATGTTTCCCGTGGCCACCGACCCTCTCACAGATAGGTACGAGGACCCTAGAAATGATACTGACTCTAACGAGGAACGTCCCGGTGCCGTGGAAGACATCGAAGAGGTCGTACTATCCGAGCAGTTCCCGGACAGGATTGTCAAGATAGGTACCAAGTTGGCTCCAGCTATCAGGGAAGACCTAATCTCGTTCCTCCGCTCTAACGCATTAGCTTTCGCCTGGTCATATGAAGACATGCCCGGTATACCAACTGGCATAGCCATGCATAACCTCAGCATTGTCCCTTACTCGGTACTAGTAAGACAGAAGCGCAGAGCCTTCACACATAATAAGTACCGGGTTATCCAGGTTGAAGTAAAGAAATTGATGGCCATCAATTTTGTCAGAGAAGTGACATATCCCCTGTGGTTAGCCAACGTGGTCATGGTACCAAAGAAATCTCCGAGATCATGGCGCATGTGTGTAGACTATACAAATCTCAACCGAGCATGCCTAAAGGATAGCTCCCGCTCCCACGAATTGACCAACTAATCGATTCTACTGCAGGGTACTGATTACTCAGTTTCATGGATGCGTTCAGTGGGTACAACCAAATTCGAATGAACCCGGCAGATGAGGAGCACACCACATTCACCACAAACAAAGGTCTTTACTGCTACCAGGTCATGCCCTTCGGATTAAAGAATGCAGGTGCTACTTATCAACGACTTGTCAACTCCATGTTTGTAGATGTCATCAGTACCAGAATGGAGGTATACATGGACGATATGCTGATCAAAAGCCTAACCGCCAAGGACCACGTAACTAACCTATCCATTGTCTTCGCTATCATATTATGCAACGGTATGCGACTTAACCCACAGAAATGCATTTTCGGAGTTGAAGTTGGGAAGTTTCTAGGGTACATCATTAGCCACAAGGGAATAGAGGCGAACCCTGAGAAGGTGCAAGTTATATTAGACATGATATCCCCCACCTACCGGAACGATGTCCAATCCCTTACGGGTAAGGTGGCCGCCCTTTCAAGATTCATTTCAAGACTCACGGACAAGTGCACTCCTTTCTTCAAGTTACTTAAAACCCAACACGTCGAGGTAATAGCCTGGTCTACAGAGCACAAGGCTTCTTTTCTAAGCCTGAAGGCATACTTGGCAGCGGTACCTCTGCTTTATAAACCCGTGCCCGGAGAAATGCTTTACATATACCTCGCAGCATCTTCCACAGCAGTAAGCTCAGCTTTGATCAGACGAGATTCCGATTGTGAGTACCTGGTGTACTACGCTGGAAAAGGTTACACTGGTGCAGAATCCAGGTACCCGGACATTGAAAAGGTAGCATTGGCCCTCCTGGTGTCAGCTTGGAAGCTAAGGCACTACTTCCATGCATATTTAATCACCGTTTTCACTAATCACCCATTGAGACAGGTTTTGTAGAAACCAGAGACATCGGGAAGATTAATTAAATGGGCCATCGAATTGGGAGAGTTTGATATCAAGTACCAGCCCCGGACAGCAAGTAAGGGCCAGGCAGAAGCAGATTTCATTTCTGAGCTTATCCCCCCTTATGATCCACCTACGGGAACACCAAAACCACCAGCCCCGAACCCACAACCACCAAGCACTTGGCGATTGTATGTTGACGGCGCATCTAACAAAAAGACAAGTGGCGCCGGCATCTTGCTAATTTGCCCGGAGGACCAAGTCTACGAGTACGCCCTCAAGTTTCCCTTCAAGGCATCCAACAACGCCGCAGAGTACGAAGCACTCATAGCAGGTCTACAGATCGCCCGGGAACTAGGCGTCCAACACCTTCATATCTTCAGCGATTCCCAGTTAGTTTTGAACCAAGTCAACAGTAACTTCGAGGCAAAAGAGCCACACATGTCTTCTTACCGGGTCCTAGCCAGGGCACTGGTTCAGAGATTTACCTCCTACGTTATCACTCAAATACCCAGAGCAAAAAATGACAAAGCATATGCCCTTGCAAAGATTGCGGCTACTTCTCTAAGTCCAGCTTACGGGGCTACCAAGGTCGAAATACTAGAAATGCCGAGCACCTCTAAAACGGTATCAGAAATATTCACGGTGGACCACACTGCCTCTTGGATGGATCCAATATTAAAGTATATGGTTGACGGTCTGACCCCAGACAATAAGGTCGAAGCCAGGAGACTCCCAATAAGGTAAGCTCGATACACGATCATGAACGACAAATTGTATAGAAGAGGTCATTACTTCCCCAGCCTCAAGTGTGTGACACCAGAGGACGGCCACAAAATAATGGACAGACATGTTGGTGTATGCGGTAACCATGCAGGGGCCTGGTCTCTTGCACACAAGACCCTGAGGGCAGGATACTTCTAGCCAACCATGTCGGCCCTAGCTCAAACAATATCGAGTTCGTGCCATAAGTGCCAAATGTATGCAAACATCCCAAGGGCACCGCCTATTGCTCTCTCCATACTCCTTGCACCTTGTCCATTCTGCCAATGGGGCCTGGACCTAATTGGTAAGCTTTCCACAGCAATGGGACAATTCAAGTACGCCATCGTAGCTGTTGACTACCAAACAAAGTGGGTAGAAACAGAACCTCTTGTCGCTATAACCACGGAGAAAGTGAAAAACTTCTTGTGGAAAAACATTTACTGTAGGTTTGGAGTCCCGGACACCATAGTCACAGACAATGGCACCCAGTTTGACAATGATGAGCTTAGCGCTTACACCGAGAACATGGGCACTAGAATCCTCTATGCATCCCCGGCTCACCCCCAAACCAATGGTCAGGTTGAACCTGTCAACAAGATAATCAAGAAAATATTGAAGAAGAAACTCGATGAGGCCAAGGGTCTTTGGGCCTCTAAACTCCCCGAGGTATTATGGGCTATCAGGACCACGGCGACAGAAGCTATCGGAAAGACCCCTTTCTACATGGCTTTTGGGTCGGAGGCGGTCCTCCCCATTAAAACGCAAATCCAAAGTCCCAAGATTGAATACTTCGACGTAGGTACCAACACAGAGGTCTTACAGCTCGATACTGATTTGCTTGAGGAACGAAGGGATGTGGCGCACATGCATAATCTCGCAAACAAGCGGAGAATAGCTCGTTACTACGATGACAAGGTATAGTCTCGGACACTAAAGTTGGGGGACTGGGTCATGAACAGGTTTACCTAGAGCCCCGGCGACTGGATCCATCCTGGACAGGCCCATATGAGATCGTCAAGGAGGTAGGCCCCGCGACCTTTTACATCCAGGACATGGATGGAGTCGTTTCACAACATCCATGGAATACACAACGCCTCTGGTACTATTACAAGTAGCTCCCGGAGCATCTTACCCTAGCTTTTGATCATCCAACTATGGCAAGCTACCCATCGGGTACTCATTTTGTAAGCCACTAGCGTTGTTTTGAATGAAAAAATGGATTATTCAGACCATTACTTGCATTTTTTTTTTTTTTTTGCCTTAATAACCGGACATACCGGACAACTAAGCTACATTCCGATAATGAGTAATTTAAACATACACGCTTCAGTAAGGCATAAAATACAAGCAATCTTAACCCTTTTAAACATTTCCATTCAAAAAAAAATGCGCTGGGAGGCAAAGAAATTTAATAAGGGACTACCCCAAACACCGGCTCGAGGCCATTGTTCAAAAGAATGGGTGATAAAATAAGAGCCCCGGAAGGCAAACCCCCTAACTAAGTAGCAGGTTGCCCACCACTTGCCCCTTCCTTGGGTCAGGCACTCTGGCTTCCCTGTTCCCTCCTCTTAGCCTCCTGTTCTTTCTTCTTTTCAAGAAGACCCCGCCTGAATTTGGCTTCATCCAGGTACCCGGCTGCCACCCGTTCTTTGTACTTCATAATCACTGCCTTATCCTGAGCGGCGAGCAACATATCAATGAGCACTTGGGAGCCTTTGTATTCGGCAACGGCCTCTTATCTTTGGACGGGAAGTCCCTCCTCCAGCTGCTCTGCCTTCGCCTTCCATGACTTGGCAGACTCCACAGCTCCTTTCTCAGAGTCCCGGGCTCTCATTAACTCATCCTTTGCCCCAGAGCGTTCCCACTCAAGCCCCACGATCTTTTTCTCCGCCGCCTCCAGTTCGGCCACCTTGGGGGTCAAGGACTCCACCTTCCCCTTCAAAGTGTCCCGCTCCTTCTCCAGCTTGGCCTTCTCCCCATGGAGATACTTCACTTGCCCAGAGAGACTGCTCACTTGCTCCTTCAAGTGGGTATCCTCCCCGCTGGCATCGTTGGCGTAAACATTGTATAGCGCCTATACCAGGAAGCAGAATTATTAGTGATACTCTTTTAAAAAAAAAAAAAATTGCAGGCATGTGCCGCGTACCCGCATCATCTACTCCCTTGCCAACCTCCTGTTCTTTTGGGGAGTGTTAACCTTGGCCCGGATGAGGTCCAGGTTGATGTCCTTAAAGTCCCCAAGCATCGACCTCCCAAATTTCTCATCTGCCACACCGTACTTGGAGAGCAGCAGTTTGATCGGTTTCTTAGGGACAACTGGCAGCACCGGAGACAACAGCCCAAGCGACTGGGTCGACTCCAGAGGGGCCTGATGACTCTTCTTGGACTTCTTGGAGCCCCCCTTCACATCCAGGCCAGTGTACGTCACCTCCACATTCGCCCCACTGCTGTGGTGATGACTATGAACCCTTTTCCTCTTCTCCCCGGGCAGAAGCGCTCCTTCGCTACCTAGGGACCCGCTTGAAAGAGAAGCCTGGGACCCGTCCCCTTTCCCTTGCCCCCTTCGGGGTCCACCAGGGTAAGCACACATTCAGTCCCAGAAGCCTCCAGCCTCACAATTTGGGCATTAGGGTCTGGTTCCCCATACCCTTCATCCGGTATCTCCAGCAGGATATCCTCAACGATTGTCCGAGTCGTCTTGCCCTCCAGATCCACGTCGATCCGTAAGGCCTCATCTCCCTGGTTCATCAGTTTATCCATCAGCGCTAAGTCGTCCATTCTGTCTTCTTCCTTGCCTTTCCTTGGCTTCCTCTTCTGTACTTTGACTGCAACATGAATAACACAGTTCAGTAAGAAGACAAAAATAAAAAATTGTTAGTTGGTTCAAGTACTCGGGTATCGCTCCTCACCGGGTACTCTTCCTAAGCCCAACCTATCCAATATGGAGTACCGGATGAATCTGTAAGAACTCCTTCCTTCCACGTCACCCCATACGGCGTATACCCTTGCAATGCGCTTCTTCTCCACATAAGACTGGTCCCCGATGGCTTGATAAGTCCCAGGCACCTGCCATTTCCTATTTTTGATCTGCCACCTACGCCCGACGAGGAATACTTTGTTCCTCCACTTCTTACTTTGAGAAGTAGGAAGATCGGTAACAAGCGGCTCATAGTCCAGTGCAATAAAGGTCACCGCCCTCCAAACTTCTTCCAGTAAGTCACTCAGTATACTGCCCGAAATTCATTTATTGTAGGCCAGCCCTGCTCGCACAAGTCCCACATTGCCAGCATACTGAAAAGTTACCTCCAGGCTTTTGGGGTCAATTGCCCCAGTGATAAATTCAGCATCCTTAGTATGTACTGAACTGGCTTCGGCAGTGGTAACGACAGTCCCTGATGCAGCTGGTTCTCATATAGCGTTACCCATCCCATGGGCGGATTACATGCCAACTCGTCCGGTCCCAGAGGCCTAAGGTCCACTTGGTCCAGTATGCCACACCTCAGCCGTACCGAAGTAATCTCCTTCATGGTCATGCTTCTTAGTGGCTCATCACACACCGTTCCATCCACTAAGGTATACTTACGCAATGGCAACCTTGACGGAATGGCAACGGTAACCTCGTCGTCCGACCCCTGACCCTCCTCGCTCCTACTAACCTCTTCACTTCCGGAACTCACGGATACCACTCCGGCCGATGAAGTGGTCTCCTCATCCCGGTACCCACCGCGAGTACTACTTTGGGCGAGGTAGGCATCTATCGCCTGCTCTACCTGCCTCTTAGAGGCTTGATACGACAACTCCCCCCCCCCTAACTGTGGCTCTTGTTTCTGATTCCATCCTATTAGCCTATGAATACCCTAGCCGTCACGTCTACCTGGAATCAGAGAAGGGAGAGTCAACCCAGATCCAGATCTAGCCGAGGTAGTGTGGATCACCCCCCACTACCATAAACCAAGGAAAAAACAAAACCTAGACATTCATCAAACCCAGAAAATCTATACATTCCTACACCTATCTATCACTGCTAAACACATATTTAGTCACCAATATGCGTACTTGGTGCTGCAATCAACAGTTCAAAGGCAAACGAAAGCCAGATTCTTTAAAGCTAAATCCCAGAGATGAGCATAGTTCCAAATCGCAAACACAGCAAAACAAAACTAGAAACAAAAGCAGAAAAAACCCAGACATTTTCTAGAAATGCAAGAAACAATTCCTTACCTCGTATTACTGCGGTCGCTATTCCGATCAAACCCCCCGCAAAATCAGGTCTGCTACTTGGCTCTCTTCTCCACAGTAATATCAAAGACCAACGCAAATTTGGGCAGACCTCTCTCACAGTTTTTGCAGAATGATAACGAAGAACAGAGGTTTTCCCTCTTAAATTCAACTATTCTGCAATCACAACCGTTGATAGCGAAACGTCGCCAACTGCCTGATCACACCACATGTCCCCCCAAACCTTTTAACTCCTTCAACACACCAACAGCCAGAACCCGAGGCGACGGGCATTTATTACCCCCCTTCGAATCCCACCCGCCACGTGCCTTGCATGCATTCGCAACCCCATCAGGTACCAGAGGCCAATCCCTCGTTCAACCCCATCGGGTATTAGAGGCTCAAGCCCTCCTTCAACCCCATCAGGTACTAGAGGGTCAAGCCCTCTTTCAAACCCCATCGGGTACCAGAGGTTGAAGCCCTCCTTCAACCTCATCGGGTACCAGAGGCTCAAGCCCTCCTTCAACCTCATCAGGTACCATAGGTTCAAGCTCTCTTTCAAACCCCATCGGGTACCAGAGGTTCAAGCCCTCTTTCAAACCCCATCGGGTAGCATAGGCTTTGCCTTATTTCAAACCCCATCGGGTACCAGAGGCTCAAGCCCTTCTTCAACCCCATTGGGTACCAGAGGCTCAAGCCCTCTTTCAAACCCCATCGGGTACCAGCGGCCAAGCCCTCGTTCAACCCCATCCGGTATTAGAGGCTCAAGCCCTCCTTCAACCCCATCGGGTACCAGAGGCTTAAGCCCTCTTTCAAACCCCATCGGGTACCAGAGGCTCAAGCCCTCTTTCAAACCCCATCAGGTACCAGAGGTTCAAGCCCTCTTTCAAACCCCATCGGGTACCAGAGGTTCAAGCCCTCTTTCAAACCCTATCGGGTACCATTGAGTATCAGAGGCTCAAGCCCTCTTTCAAACCCCATCGGGTACCAGAGGGTTAAATTGGGAGCACTGTAGAGTAGCTACCTGCAATGTAACCCGCTCAAGACATCCCTTGCATATGCACTTGGGGGACTCCCTACAGGGCTACAGGCACATCTGTGCCAAACCTTGTGACCAGAAATATCAAGTCCCCACCCAAGAAACATCTTGAACGGGAACTTGGGGGACTTGTACATACTACTATGTAGTTCACTAGGTTTGGCAGTCAACTGGGGCCCGTAGGAAGACCCATGTACCAGGCCAAGGGCCAGGTTCACATCCCACCGTGATGGTTCGCGTCAGGGACGACACCTTGGGCACGGAAGGATCCAGACCTGATCAGCACAGTCCATCTAAATATACACCAGAAAGCTGATATAGCTGCATGGGGACAACATGCGTCCCACATCGAAGATAGGGGAAACCCCTTTCCCTTGCTCAAGTATTAAAGCATCAGCACAACCACCTTTTACGGGTAATAACTCCTTCATCCACTATTCGTATAGTTCAATATATATATATATATATATATATATCAGTATCTTACTCAGGCATCGGAGGGGCATAAACCATCCGGTACGGTTTATCCCTCTAACGCTGTATTCTTGGTACAGGATCAAGGAGTTGGATCGATACCCCAAGCGGTATAGCATTCTGAGTGAGGTACCCAGAGGAAGCCACCAGAAACACATTGAGATCGAGAACCGAGCGATAGAGAGAGAGACAGAGAGATCGGGGCGAGATCAAGAACTACTGCGTGATTAAGATGATGACAACAACTCTACTGGCCACACAATCTGACATTGATTAGACACTATACAGTCGGGAGTTTAAGACATGCATTGGTGATCGTTTATAAAATCTTACGTACCTGGCCATATCTAGCAGCTAGTTTGTTGATCATCAAGTTGACTTTTTCGAATATAGCTATTCGATCTTAACTATAGTGGTTGCCCTGGCTATTCGAATTTAGCTATAGTAGGCCTACTTGTTCTCCCCTTGGATACGATCGAATTAAGTTTAGTTGCTGAAGGCTAGCTAGGGTCTGAATCCGGCAAAGCATTGAATGAAAAGGTCAATCGGCATTGCATTTCTATATGTCGATGAGTCGATCAACTTGTGCTGATCTTATAGAAACGTACTTTATGCCTGCATGTAGACCACATAATCATGTAAACGAGTTTATGATAAGCACGTATACATTCAAGATTTAGCTTCACAATGTCTATCTTAATTTTAGGTATACCGTATACGACCTAACAAGCTGACTCTTGGAAACGTTTAGCTTTGGATTTTATACCCGACTCTTTGTTTTCTTCTTTTGTGCCTACAAGTGAAAATCATTTGATTGCTTCATCATCATTTACAACATTAATTAAGCACGTACAAATTAAACCTATAGCTTTACCCAAGATGGTTGAGTTTTCAAGACGTCCCTATTCTTTCACCATATGATGCCAACAAAACTAAGTGCTATATATATATATATATATAT
>LYNE01002438.1:14327-24922 GCA_001662545.1 Rosa x damascena | reverse complement strand
CAGAAATCTCAACAATTCTAGTGAATCTTGAACAAAACTGAACTTCTGAGCCTTATAGTGAATTCAAGTTCCTCAAAATGAAATCGAGTACTGATTATAGTGATTCTAAGCTTCAATGATGTAAGAATCATAGTAAATCTCAACAAATCTCAAGGAAAGGTCTACTAGATCTAATTGATAAACGAAGTACATATCTGTTGCTTCTGAAACTTTGTGATGATCTGAAACGAGTGCATATAATCTTCAATCTTTGCTTGAATCTCCAACCTATTGTGCTCCTTGATCGAACCTGGCTCTTGATGCCATGATAGTTTTGTGTATGAGCTTAGAGAAAAGAGAGAAAAGAGAGAGAGGTTTTCTGAAACTGAATGTATTGCGTCATAGTTACAGAACAAGGGAGCAGGTCCTATTTATACAAGTAATGAATGCACAGATGATGACCACGTGTCAATCATCTGAGCTGAGAGCTAACTAACTTTGTAACAACCTGGCATCATACAATTATAGTGATGAAAGCCAAACTGAAAGCAAGTGATCTAATTAAGCTAACAAGATGACTTAAACCCTAATTAAGCTAAACAGCTAAGCTAACACTGTTAATAGGAAGCAGACCAAATCAGTGATTCGTTTAGTTCTATTGGGTTTAGCTCAGGGCCCCATTTCTCCTTCGAAGAAGAATGGCGATGTAAGAGTAGGTCTAGTTGCAGAAGGGGCTTGAGATTGGGGATTGCTTAGGCTGGGCCTCTTTCGGTGAATTGGGCTTGACTTGGGGAAGGACAGGGCCTGGGGCTAAGGGTGTTGCTTCCCAGTTGTTGTTGTGTTCTAGTCCGTTTTGTTTTCTTTCGGTCAGTGTGTTTTGATGATAGCACCCCGATCACGTTAGCGATGAGCCGAGTTTGAAACAATCTCATCCATGCGACTATTTTACTGGTTGAGGGGTGGACACGGCTGGTGCATATACGGTTACTTCGTGGCATGGGTTTGAATTATGACTCCGCCGGTTCGCCGATGTTGGTTTCTAACTAGTTTATGGTCTGTTGTCGGTTTGGTGTTTATTTTGGTTACCGCATGGAGTTTCAGGAAAGTTAAGCTTAGTCGTTTGTGTTATTAAATTTATGTTCAGGTTCGTTAATCTGAATTTGATGTAACGTACAGTGAATGCTAAAGAAGTAATGGTTTCACAACTTATTAATGATACGGAACATCGAAGTTGGAACACTGCTATTGTTGAGTCCTTTTTTCAGGGTGACATTGTCGATAAAATCCTTGCCATACCTTTAATTAAGTCAGTGTAGTAGGCCAGACAAGATTGCTTGGAGTCCGGAGAGGAGAGGAAAGTTTACAGTAAAATCTGCATATTGGATTGCATGCCAAACGGTTCTCGGTAACGCTCTTACTTCCTCCTCCAGTGGGGATCCCTATGGTGTTTTATGGAATAAAATTTGGAGAGCGTAGGTACCGGGGAAAGTTCAGATTTGTATATGGCAAGCTGCAAACAACCTCTTACCTACTAGAGACAAGTTGTTGACTAAAGGTTACGAGGGAGAAGAGCATTGTCTTTTGTGCATGCATCGACTAGAGGATTCTTTGCATCTTTTCTACAAATGCCCCATTGCTTTGGAAGTTTTATCTGTCTCTTCTTTGTAGATACAACACACACTATTGACGGCTACAAATTTCAAGGATTGGTTACCAGAATGTGCAATGCATCTTGGGTTGGAATTGTTTGCAAAGTTGATGATGCAGCTATGGATGTTATGGAAGAACATAAACAATTTGCTATGGAACAACAAGTCGCAAAATCCTCAAAGCTTGCGTATATGGTTGGAAGAATTTAAAAAATCCCGATCTACTCAAAGGGCAGGGCAGGGCAGCCACCATTGAAACCAACCTGGTAGCCAGAGGAGGATAACAATCCAAATTAAGTTAAATGTGGATGGAGCTTTTGTTCCTCAAATGGCAAGGGGTGGAACTAGTGGAGTTTTTAGGGATTCAAAAGGTCGGTTTATGGCTGCATTTGCACATGCAGTACCGCATACTAGATCAGCTAAGCAGATTGAACTAATGGCAATCAGACAAGGATTGGCCTTTGTTAAGGGTTTAAACTTGCAGGAAGTCACAATTGAAAGTGACTGTCTTGATGCTGTGCAATTAATCCTTAATAAGGATCATGAATTGGATGAGTTGGGTGCTCTTGTGGATGACATTCTGCACTAGCTATTAAGCTTACCACAGGTTCAAATTCAGCATGCAAGCGAACCTGCAATGCTGTGGCGCACAAGCTTGCTGCCTATGCTTTTGATTTTGTTCTGTATAATGTAGTCTGGACTCAACGACCCCCTGAATGTATCTATGATGTATTACAATATGACTATGCTCATATTTCTTAATTGATTAATGGAAAGTGCAGCTATTTTCAAAAAAAAAAAAAAAATCTGAATTTGATGGAGTTAAAAATAGGTCTTCTATTTTGAAAAAAAGGAATATAATATGTATATAAAGTAGGGCTGTCAATTCCGACACGACCTGATAACACGACTCGAAACCGGCACGAAATAAAGAGGGTTGAACCCTCACGATTAAAAAGCGGGTCAGCCGTGGGTAAACCCGCCATGACCCATTTAATAAATGGGTCGGCCACGGGTCAACCCGCCAACATGAAATGAACACGTATAACCTGATTATGCTATACTTATTCTTGAAATTTTGGACGTTGGGAGTATTTGATCATCGAATTAGATAATTTGAAATATTTTTCTTTATAATTATTTATGAATATATAAAATTATTTATATTCTTCATCTTGTAGAGTTTTTAGTGAATTTAATCAATTTATCCATTTTTTTTAGTTAAATGGGTCACATTATTAACCCGTAAATTGATCATTTTGTCTAACACGACATGACCTATTTGTTAAATGGGTTAAGCAGGTTGGAAACGGGTAACCCATTTAATAAATAGGTTGGGTTTGGGTTTAAATTTTTGACACGATTATTAAATCGGTTGAGTTTTGGTTTGTATCTTGCAACACGACAAATACCTTAACCCGCGCCTACACGAACCTAACCCGACACGACCCATTGACAGCCCTAATATAAAGGTCGAATAAGTTTTTTTTTTTTTTTTTCACTTTAAAGTTAAACTAGGGTTACCACTGCACCATTAATACTATAAATTCTCCAGTGAATATAATCAATTTATGCATTTAAAAAAAAAAAAAAAATTTAAAGATGATCAAAGGATTTCACTCATACCCTCATGGTGACTTGAACCCATGACCTCGATTTTAGGTAGTGGGTGCTCTAACAACTAAGGTAACACCACTTCGTCATTTTTAGTTAAATAGGTCATTTTTTTACTCAATCTATAAATAGGTCATTTTGCCCAACACGACACGACTTATTTATTAAATGGGGTAAGCGGTTTATTGGAAATTGGCAATATTTGTAATAAATAAGTTGAGTTTGGATTTAAATTTTCAACACGATTATTAAATGGATTGAGTTTGAGTTTATCTCTTATAACACGACAAAATTTTTGACCTCACATGACACGACTCATTGACAGCCTTAAATATGCTTGACCCGATTTTTTTTTATGATATTCCTAGTTTTTTTATATTGAAAAACTAGGTAAAGATTATTAAGTTCTGTCACTTGGAGCAACTTTTAAAAATTCACCAATGATGGCTCTTGGCAGAGAAAGATTTTGAAAGAAAAATTGACATGTTTTGTTAAGCCACTGGCATCCATATGGGAAGTGCCAATCATGTCAACTCCATTTTTTTAAAAAGATTTCTTGTTCCTTAGTGGAGCATAATTCTTATGTCACACTCCATTTAACACATTGCAAAATCTTGACCCGATTGTTATTTATGATTTTTTTCAAGTTAGAAACCAAAAAAATCATAAAAAGAAATTCGTTTGAAATTTCGCTATTCCGCAAGTTCAGACATGTTTCATAAATTATGCTCTTCATATAGCAAGCTTATGACACATGAGGATGTCAAGCAAAAACTGTGGTCTACAATGTTGTATGCAACGGTGCACCCACGACATGTCTAAACATGTCAAATTATGTCAAATACCACTTTTTGTTCAAATTGTCCCGTGCCATTATCTCATTAATCGTAATAATACATAATTTTGAAAAACATGTTCTAATCTCGACATTGTTCAAGTAAATTTAGAATATGTGTCTGGCCCAAACTCTAGGTTACTCGACCTAGTTGTAATAGGGTTTTGAATTAGAGATATTCATAGATATCCGATTAATTGTACGATTATCTTTCCTTGTACAACTCTGATTCCATGTCTTGTAATCCTCTATATAAAGAGGCCCTTATTATCAATGAAAGCACGACTCAATTATCTCATAATTTCGGTTATCCTTAAACATGTTATCAGCACAAAGCCCTAACCCTGAAACAAATAGCGAAACCCTGATTCAAGAAGCAAAAACCCTAAATCCAAATACAAAATGAAATCTTTTCTGACTCCGCCACACAACTTGAAGCCCTCGACCCCAGAAATCTAGAACCGGCGACAGAACCACCAGAACCGGCCATTGGAAGTTCCAAACCACCCTCACCAAATACTCAACCAGTTCACCACGTTTCAAACCTCCGATTCTGACCAAAATTTGCCAGCAGAAGCACTTCGATCCCAGCATTCAAGAAAGGGAAGAAAAACCCAGAAAATCTGCCTAAAAATTACCTAACCAGCTGACTGAACATCCGGCAGAAAAACCGACAGAAGAAGGGAAAAAAAATGGGTGGAGGCAGCCTAAGCCGCAGCCCACGACCCACAGACAGAGGCCCACTGACCGACTGGCCCACTGATGTCAGCTTACCTCCGACACCACGTCAGTAGGCCAGCTCACCCACAACCAAGTCAGCTCCGGCGCTGCCACGTCAGCTCTGTAGCGCCATGTCACCTCCGCACTGCCACGACAGCATTCCGGTGCCACGTCAGCTCCGGCGACCAGCGACTTTTCCTGCCAGTTTCCGGCGACTTTTCAGGCCACTTTCCGGAGACCTATTTCGAGGTGTTTTGTTATTAAAAGTTTCTCTTTTTGAAGTTTTTATTTATTTTCTCTTCTTTTTCTCTAGGACTTGCAAACTCCCTTCTTCTACTCCCCCCTTTCTTCATCATAGGTGAGACCTAATTAAGCCGAACTGTGGGGTTTCATGCACACTCCAAGCTTGGAGCTTGTTGAGATCTCCAAACTTAGAGTTTGTAGAGAATTTATGATTGACCACTTACGTCATTGTTTCGATCTAATCTAATCCTTCTTTGAATTGACTTCTTGGAAGTGATTACACTCAGAAATTCATAATTTCTTGGGAGCAACTATGCTAAAAAAAATTATATGTTTTCGTGGTAGCCTTTTACGCTCCGAAACTAACCCTAATTTCTTGTCCTCTTTCAGGATGAGTAACCTGAACAAATTGGACTTTGCTCCATTGGAAACAACTGGCTTTGGATATCACAGGTGGGTTTGTGATGTTTGCCAGCATCTCAAGGCCGATGGAATCCTGGATACGATTCTCGAGCCTAGCCAGGACGTGTTAACTATTGAGCAAGCTCAAGCTTTGGAAGCAAATAGAGCAGACTTAGAGGCAAATAAGGTGAAAGCCATCATCCTAATGACTATGGATGATTCACTCAAGTACAAGTGTATGAATGAAGAAGACCCTAGAAGGCTATGGGTCTCACTCGAATAAATATTTGGCAACGTCCGTGACTCCTTGGTTCCTGACATAGAAGTGAGAAGGCATAGCCTCCGTTTATGTGATTTCAAGTCAGTTCTTGACTACAACTTGAAAGCACTTCGCATTAAATCCTTAATGGAATTTTGTGGTAAAGAGATCACAGATGTGATATTGATTGAGAAGACTTTCTCTACCTTCCTCGTCTCTGCATTGATGGTTGCTAGGAACTATCGAATCGATGTTACTGCAGGACAGATCACAAGGTTTCATGAGCTTATTGGAGCCATGAATGTCGCTGAAAAGCATGACAACATCCTTGTGAAGAACTATAATTCGAGATCCATGAAAATAGAGCATATTCTGGAATCTAATTATAGTCGTGCCCTTAAGGGAGGGCACCAAGAGCGAAACCCTAATCTTAGGGATACTTCTGGACGTTCTAGTCCACATAATCGCCCTACTTGGGAAGGTAACCGCCAAAATAAGCAAACACGGAACCGAAGAGGTCAACGTGGAAAGAGAGAGAGAGGCAACGCCTCTGGCCATGTTGGTGGCGCCACCAACACTAAGAGCCATCTAAATGATGCTTTCAAAGCACCTCAATTATGTGTCCCTCTAGTGGACTCTATGTCACTATTCAAGTAATTAAATCCAATAAAGTCATGAGAGAAGATCTCTTGGATTTAGACACATATTGGCTTTGTCACGACAGGATAGGTCATCCTGGTCATGATATGATGATCCGTCTACTAAATACTTCACATGGACATCCTTTCTTTCAAGCAAAACGAAGCATAAATCAAAAGTTGATTCCTGGACTAAGTGTGACAGCCGCGGCAGCCTCCGGAGCCGCTGTCGTCTACCACCAGCCTAGGGCTGGCCTAGTTCTTATCCATGACACCATGGATAGTGTACATCATGGTGATGACACCCCAGGTGATGTTGTAATCACCAACTTTGCTTCAAATAGCATTTCAGACGCTTAGGCCCAACCAAAATCCCTATTGGTTGATTCTAAGGCATCTCGCTCGTTTTACAAAGCTCGTTCCTTAGTTAAATTCAGACTGAGATCGTCTTATGCAAAGGATATGAAAATACTCATTATGTTCTTACATAGAATCCATGGGGATTTTATGGACTGATTCAACCAACTTACGGACGTTTAAATATTTCATGATGTTGGTTGACACGCAAACACGCTAGTCACGTGTTGTGCCATTGTCCACTTGTAATGCTGCTTATGCTACACTCCCAGCACATATCATATAACAATGGGCTCACTCCCCAAATCATCATATATTCAGTCAATTGGATATGACTATGCTAGAGAGTTTACATCAAAGACTTTCGATGGATATTGTAATGGGAGTATGGGACTAATGTTGGACATCATATTCTCATGTACACACCCAAATGGTGTCGCTGAAACGACTAAGATGGTAGTCAGAGAATTGGTAATGCGCACCAATCTCCTTATATCCGCTTGGAGTGATGCAATATCGCACGCAACTATGCTAATTCGTTTACGACCCACCACCACACAATCTACCTTTGCGTTACAGCTAGTGATTGGGTACAAGTATCGTCCTTCCGCATATTTGAGTGTGCCATTTATATGCCAATTATGTCGCCATGGTACTATATGATGGGTCCTTACAGACGAATGGGCAACTATGTTGGATTTGAGACTCTAACAATCGTCCGCCACTCAATACCCTTGACAGGCGATCTCCTTACCGCTAGATTTGTGGGCTGTCACTTTGATGAGAAATCTTCCCGTTGTTAAAGGGAGATGAGAACACGGATGTTCAGTAGGAACTACAGGAATTGTCGTGGCCTGTCCCTACTATGTCTCATCTCGATCTCTGTTAAAGTGACGAGATAACAGATCTGCTGTAAATATGCCTACAAGGAAGGACGTCCCTACGAGAGGATGTAGCGCCACCCTATAAGGAGGTAGGCATGGAGCCAACGCCAAAAAAGTGGCACTCTGGCGTTATAGGCCATGGCCCCAGCTAGGATGCATGGGAGGCCCGTGGGTTCAAAGGATACTTTGGTACATTCCAATCCTTTGATCATCGACACTCAAAATACGTCTCATGAGAATCTTCTGGATTAAGGTTACCGTTGGGGGACGCCTCAACGTCAGAACCTATTCCTGAGAATATAGAGCTCTATGAAAATTACACTAGTGTACAAGAGACGTGGGATAGAAACTCCATCATAATTGATGATGTAGTTGTGCATTTCATTGTGCATGAGTTTTTTAAGTCCAATGATATCGAACCACTCTCCGTTGATGAATGAATGCCAATTTTAGAGAAATTTAGCCTAAATGGAAAGATGCGATCCAGGATGGTTTTTTTAGCCAGTGAAGCCAACACCTCCTAACATAAAACCTATTGACTAATGGGTCTTCATTAGAAAGTGTGATGAGAAAAAGAGATGGTAATCTCGCCTTATGGTGCAAGACTTCTCACAAAACGCCCTGGAATCGACTAAGATAAGATATATTCTCTCGTAATGGATGTCATTGCACTCCACTACCCTGTTAGTTTGGTAGTTTCTGAATAACTGATCATGCAGCTTACAAATGTGGTCACTACGTATCTCTATAGGGATCTAGATACAAATCGTACATGAAGGTTCATGGTGAACTTCATTTACCCAAGTCAAGTGGCTCTAGACCACGGAGTGCGTTTGCAATAAGGTTGAAACGCTCATTAAAGTGACTACTTGATTGGGAAGGGATATGCCCGCGCATTTTCATAACAAGTTCTAGATTCCATCACGGTTCATATTGGACATGATCTTCATTAGAAGCCCTTAAAGAGTTAAGGGAAACTGCTGAACACTTGAAATCCGAGTTTGAGATGAATGATTTTGGAAGAACACGATTATGTCTCGGTTTGGAACTTGAGCATCGTGTTAATAGATGCTTAGGCATTTTGACAAGGTCAAACCTTCAAGCACCCCCATGATTGTTCGTAGTCTTGATCCTGAAAATGATCATATTTGTCTGAAGGATGATGACGAAGATGTGCTAGGGGCAGAAGAGCCTTACTTAAATACAATAGGCACATTATTGTACTTAGCTCAATGCACAAGACCGGACATCTCATTTGCAGTGAACTTGTTAACTAAGGTATAGTTTTGCACCAACACGATGCCATTAGATTGGTGTAAAAGATATTTTTCGATACTTGAGATGTATGATTGGTATGGGCTTGTTCTATCCCTACAGAGAGATGATGGATTCAGACCCATCACACACTAGGAACGCTGCTAACACTGGCCTGCGTCCAATATCTCCATCCCAAAATAATAAGCGTTTTGGAAAGTTTTGATGATATTGGGTATCTCTCTGACCCACACAAAGGTCATTCCCAAACTGGTTAAGTGTTCACCAAGGGTAAAGACCATGATATCTTGGAGGTCTACAGAACATACCTTAGTCGCTATATCTTTGAACAATGCAGAGATCATTGCTCTTCACGAAGTGGTTCATGAATGTTTATGGATTGGATCCATAATTACGCATGTTCGAACAATTGTGGTTTGAAGTCTACCACAGATGAGCCTATGAGCATTTAGGATAATGCTGCTTGTTTTGAATAAGTGTAACAAGGCTACATCAAAAGCGACAACACCAAGAATAATCAGCAACAACAGACTCTCCTCAAGATCAAAGTGAACTAGGTTCAATTTAAGGACAGTGTGGCAGACTAGCTCACTAAGTCATTGCCTAAATTCCACTTTCTAGAAACATGTTGGTAGCATTGTTTGCGGAAGTTATCCGAACTCCCATGATCATTGTCATTAGAGGGAGATGCAGACATCAAGGGGAGATGTCTACATATATGGTCTTGAAACGTGAATGGTGTGTTGTGTTCTTTTTCCCTTCGACCGAGGTTATTTTTGTCCCACAGGGTTTGTTACTCGGCAAAGTTTTTAATGAGGCAACGAGAGGAGCACCACGTTTGGGCGACACAAAGGGGAGTGTTCAAGTAAATCCATAATATGTGTCTGACCCAAACTCGATCTAGGTTACTTGACCTAGTTGTAATAGGATTTTGAATTAGAGATATTCATAGATATCCGATTAATTGTACGATTATCTTTTCTTGTACAACTCTGATTCTATGTCTTGTAATCCTCTATATAAAGAGGCCCCTATTATCAATGAAATCACGACTCAATTCTCTCCCAATTTCAGTTTTCCTTAAGCAGACATTTATTTTTCTTTTTTCTTTTTTTACATATTATTTTATTTTAAATATTCAAATATTTAAATCTTATTTATTATTGTGAATGGAAAGAACATGAACCAAAGCAGTACCATGCAATTTTACAGAAATATTAGCCCGACCAGAGTCTCCAGATCGAAGATTTGGAGAGCTTTTTACATATTGATCGAGCTTTTATTCAATGAAAGTTACAGCACGTACGTACAGCATGTTCTATTTAAGGGAAGCAACAAAAGAGAGGAATCAATAACTTCAAGCATCGATCGGCCAATAAGTATTGGTTGTTGATCATGATCTGAAAGAGCGCAGCTTCTTTCATGGGTGACGACAGGTTCTGATATATGGTGGGCATCGTGGTGGTGGGTAGCAGGGCCGGTTCGGATTTAGGGCGCAACTTGTAGTGGGCTCACCCTTACCACTAGTAAGCTTTCTTTCATATCCACCATACTCTGCAGGCAAAGTGGCTTAGCATAACATAAACACACATGCATGTTCAGTGTGTACAAAATGGCGAGGCTCACGTACCTCTCAGCTTGGCATGAGTAGAAGTGTGCTCGAGGAGGTCTCGTGCTGCTACCTCAGAGGAGATGATGAGAAGAACAAGAGCAAATAAAAGAAAAGCCTTGTTGGAACCC
>LYNE01002437.1:33571-46333 GCA_001662545.1 Rosa x damascena | reverse complement strand
AAAAAGAGAAAATAAATTGAAAAAGAGTAAGTGAGGGTAGAAAAAACATTTTAATGTGGAAGGATTGCCATGTCAGCAATTTAACTGAGATTTTGATGGAGAGTTAACAATGAAGACCTATTACGTGAGATTTGAGAGTCCAAGGAGCATTTGGTTGAAATTAAAAATTGAGAGACTGAAATATTGAGACACAAGAAGTATAGGGAGTAAATAGTATTTAGTCTATTTTATAATTAATCAATGTTTGGATGGAGGCTAGGAATGGAAAAATTAATATGATGAAAGAGTAGTACATTGGCTAATATTGAAAACATAGGGTACCAAATTGGCAAAAATAATACGTAGGATAGTAAATTGGTAGCAAATTGGCACTGTGTGATGACCTTGATTTTCGTTATTTAATTTTAGTAATTAATAATGGACCAGTTGTACGAATTATTTTTATTATGCTTTATTCGTATGTCGTATGTGAAGTGGAATTATTTCGGACAACTATTTATGCGAAAAGTGTGGTTTTAGGGGGGTACAAAGGTTGACTTTTTGTACGTTGAGATTCTCTGAAAACTTCCTTCATGAAAGTCGTAGAGCACATCGATACGAGTTCGTGGACATGCGGCACGCGAAAATCGAAGTCCGTACGCCAAAGTAATGACCTTTGGAAGTTTCAGATATTTTTAGAAAATCACTATAAATAGAAATTTCCATTTTCGGAAATTTACTATTTTCATTTTGGAAACTTCTCTTTTTGGAAAATTTTCAAACGCTCTGTTCTCTCTCCTCAGCAGCGCGACCCGACCCAGACCCGCGGATCTCCGGCAACCTCCGGCCTTGAAACTTGGACAGACTTCTTCACCTCCACTGTGCGCTCCTCCCTGTGGCATCCTCTAGCAACGATTTGCACCGTGTGCGGCACTGGAAGGGGGCAACTTTGAGTGCAGTCGGACCCGGTCGAAAATCTCAGTTCCGGCGACGACGGTGGCTCAAACTTGGCTTCTTGAGTTCGTAGGAGCCTCCCCTGTCGATCCTTGGTGGTTGTTTGGAGCGATTTATGTCGAAATTGGTTCAACACGAGGTGAACAGTGATCATCGGCTTGTGAGCTTGATTTTGGCCAATCTAGGCTGAGTTGGTTCAAACCCCAGGTATTAAAGTTGTTCTATTTGGTGTTCTTGACATTTTGGACGGTTGGACTAAGATGGTTTTAAGTTTTGGCCGACGGTGATCGTGGTGGTTGTGCCACCGCCTGTGGAGGCTCTTTGGCGGTGTTTCGGCCATGTAAGGGACAGTTTCTTATGTTATTTATCATCTACTCGTCGATACGAGCGTTTTGATATATAATACGTAATTTTTGGAGATCGTATGAATATGTTATGATTTTTACGGTTCCGGACCGTTCGATTATTCTATCCGTGAGGATTCGAGCATTCGATCAACTTGTGGTTTTGACATATCGATCGTAGAAGTATTCCGGAGACTTTGGGTGGTCTTGGATGTGGTTTCGTCTCGATTGGCATCACTTTTAGGGATTTTAGTTCAAAACGGGGGTTTCGGACTTAAATCGCTGGTGATTCGTTACTAAGTTGAGATCGTATGTGATTAGGTACTTGACGAAGTAATCTTGGACAGATATTTTGTGGTTATGCTGCTTTGTTCTGTATAGAAGACGCAACAGGAATTTCGAGGTGAGTAATCTCACAATGTTCATTTACGAAAGGAGTTACCTTTATCGTTTTGAGAGTTATTTATTTAACTGCAAACTATATATATATTTACATGATATGTATATTGATGGGTGGTTTTGTTGATTGAGGGAAACAATATGCATGATTGTGCTCTTTTATTGTTTTGTGTTGTGGCTTTTTGGAAAACAAATGTTGGGGAAATGATTGGTTTCTATTGAAAAGCATTGAGATTTGTGTAACATTTTGAGTCCTGTGCGACTTCTTTAATGTTTTATTCCGAGGCACTAAGAGGTCCGAGGAATTAAGGTCAGATGGTGACCTTAGGTAATACATCGAGTAATCATGTCTTTGGCTGGACGAGTGGTTACGATTTCAGTTAGAACTCTAATCTGTCTGCCAGTGTATCTCATGGAGTAAGGATCGAGGTTATTTATAACTTATGATTATGTGTTTTAAGGAATCAATGAGTGAGTTGCTTTCCTTATTTACGATTTAGAAGAAATCAAGGTGTGAGTTGCTTTCTTGATTTCGTGTTGATTGAAATCAAGGAGTGAGTTGCTTTCTTTTGTTACGTTTTGAAAGGAATCAAAGAGTGAGTTGCTTCCCTTTATTACGTGTTTGTAAGGAATCGAGGTGTGAGTTGTTTCCTTATTTTTAGTGTGAGTACGTTGTTTAGTAGTTGTTTTGAGTTACTCATACAAGCTTTCATAAGCTTATCGGGTTCGTTGTTTGGCAATCCGGTGCACTATTCAATAGTGTAGGGGTTAATCCAGCAGGTCAGGATAATCGTGGCTGAAGCTGAGGTAGCATCTTTGCAGCTTTACGGTAGGAAGCCATTTTTGTGACTTTACCATTGATAAGACTTCCGTTGTGTAATAAGCTCTGAGGAGCATTTACGTTTTATTTTGTTGTGGCAATTTAATTCGTAAACTTATGTAATATATGACTCTATGGAGCGCGTCTGTATTGACATAGTGGGTTCAGGGCATCAGTATATACTTGGTTTAAAAGGAAATAGTTTTCCAGGTATTTTGTATTGATGGCTGAACCATCACTCATGTATAATTATACATGGGATTATATATCGATTTTTATTTGTGTTTAAAAATCGGAGCGTGACACACTGTAATTAAACCTAGGGTAGCAAATTGTTTATTAAGCGTAAAAGAAAAACATAAATGTCATGCAATAGAATAATATAATGTTTGACATAAAGGATGGATGGGAGAAATGTAACAACAGCTGGTGTTAACGTTAGAATCCGAGGGGACTCTAGTTAGCATCAAAGAGAGAGAGATAGAGAGAGAGAAAGAGTTGACACGAGATGTATAGTGGTTCGCCTCCACATGAGCGGGAGACTACGTCCACTTGAATGTTTATACTAGTGTGTGTCGAGCCTTGCGGCCCAACATGATTACAAAAGATGTAATGGGAATGGTGTGGAATGAATGGTGTTTGAGTGGGAGGAGAGTTCCTTTTTATAAGTCAAGGAAGCCATCTCCTTCACTTGTTCTTCGATGTGGGACAAGCAAAGCTACTATTCTAGTCTAGAAAAGCATGTAGAAAGCTATGTTGTGGTGGCATCTTGGCAAGGGCGGAAAGGTGGCTTCCCGACGTCGGATTTGCGACTTCCGGATACCGTGGCGTAGCCTGAACATAGGGCTACACGATGTATGTCTTGGTTGGGCCTTGCCATGTCTTGTGGATGTCCAAAAGTGGGTGTTACTTATGCTTGGTGACGTAGTAAATACTCCATACTATTGGAGGTATGTACAAGTCCCCGAAGTCCCCAAGTAAGAGGAGCTTCTTGGTTGGGGAGTTCAAATCATGAAGTCATCAAGCATAAGTAACCGGGCGGTACGGAGCCCCTACAAGTCCCCGAACTCCGTAAGCAAGAAGGGACTCGTAAACCTGCACAATAAAAACAAAAAGCAGGAATACGTAGAATGCTCGTTGCATTGATATCAAAATGTGAGTTGCATTGATATGTGTTGGCATATATAAACGTATGAGGTGCGTGATACATGTTGATGTATACACGCGAATGGCGTCGAGGACGATCGATTATGACGTACAAAACTCGAGATCGCGTATGGCCGTGTGAGCATATGGATTGCAAATGATAAATGTAAGTTGTATGAGCGCTGCGAAGGTAAGCGTTTGTAGCGTGTAAATGATGAGTACGTGAACGCTTGTGTTGGTTTGGTTGTCGCTTATATTAATGGAACGCGAAAAGAATTTGATTTATCGCGGGCGACAAATGGTAGAAAAATTCCATGTTCCATTAACGTGTGGTGTGTCGAGTAGAATGCCGGGAAGGCGTGAGCGGGAAGCTCGAGGATTGCCGGGAAGGCATGAGCGGGAAGCTCGTGAGCGGAAGCTCAATGGGGCGCCGGGAAGGCATGAGCGGGAAGCTCGTGAGCGGAAGCTCAATGGGGCGCCGGGAAGGCATGAGCGGGAAGCTCGTGAGCGGAAGCTCAAGGGGGATGAGCGGAAGCTCAATGGGTTGCCGGGAAGGCATGAGCGGGAAGCTCGTGAGCGGAAGCTCAAGGGGGATGAGCAGAAGCTCAATGGGGCGGGCCCCTGGTAGGCCCCGCTAGAGAGTCCCCGACTCCCCAGCCATGGTTGTTGAGGGGGAGCTGCACGGAGCAGAGGGTGTTGGGAAAGCGATCCCAATCTTTGGTACCCAAGCGTCGGGGTTAACTGCCGGATCAATGGCTGCCGTAGGCTGTGTTAACTAGTCCCTTGCTGCCGGATCAATGGCTATTATGAGGCGTTGCCTGACCGCTTGGCGGTTTTGGTCGTAGACCGTGGACTCGTACAGTGTATGTGCACGAAAAAATGACAAAACACACAGAGCAAGCATGTACAAGTAGTAAAGTGGCCAAGAACATGTCGGAGGCATGCTTAAGGGTCATGGAGACATGTATAGACATGGCAATAGCTCTAATTGCAAGAGCGTGAGAGATAAGATAAAGTGACTTATCTTATGCCGATTTGAAGCGAGTTGGAGTTGGGATTGATGTAAGTACCCAAATCATGTTAGAGTTGTCCAAACATGACGCTCCATTGCTTTAGCGGATAAAGTGTTCCGGTAATTTACGTCAACTCGTAGTTGCGGTTGAATGCTTGGTAGAAATAGTTGAATTTCCTCGAAACAAAATAGGTGATTAGTACATGAGTATGTAAAATCAACACTAGTATTTTGCATATGTACTTTGATAAAATTGTAAACAAAGTGTATAAGCGAAGTAGTAGTTGACCAAATGGCAAATTTGATTGTGTGCCGCTAATGTGAGATTTAATGTTGGGCATGAAATATAGAGAAGAAATTTCGATGTATTTACCATATATGATTTGTTAGCTAATTGACATAACAAATATGCATGTCATGGACATGAACTAAGCATTTTAGGTGGATATATATGCCACTGTTGAAAGCCACCACATGCATGTGCGGAAAATTGAAAGCCGTGCAATTTAATAAGCAAGGTGTAATTTAATAGATCAAGGAGGGATCTATGTGTCATGTAGCATTGGTTGTGTAATAAGCATGCTTATGTCGTGACATGGAATGATGTATCTCTCCAACATGGGTACAATTGAATAGTGATATTTGAGTAATTAAGTAATTAAGTACATATGTGGCTATGTGTGTACTTGTTTGAGTGAAGACATGGCATGTGCCTAGTCTCAGATTGTCGGCATGCAACGGTGCGACCTTATGTGTGTTTACTTCATACTTTAATCAAGACTTGACTTGACAAACCTGCCATGGCCACGTGATACCTTAAATAAAGAGTAAGAAGACTTAGCTCGTGAATTCGCGTATTAGACCGCTGTAGGAGCCTGAAGCCATAGTTGAAGACTGCTCTTTTAGCTGAACAAGCGCCTTGAAAACGCGTTGCTGGGTGTGCTGAGTAATCAGCTGTGTTGCTGCTTCCCGTCCAGAATGGAAGGATCGTTCGTTCCCTGGGTGTCCAAATCAGATTTGGAATGGGTGGACATCAACCTTTGGTTACCGCTGGGGCTCGGCGCATATCCCTGATGGTGACTGCAGTTGAGGAATTGCAGGTCAGCGGATGATGCATGGCTAGCGGTCAGCGGAGCTGAATCGGTGGCTGGGATTGTAGTTGGGCGGTGCCGCTTGACGGAAGCTCCGTGGTGCCGCTAACGGAAGCTTGGCGGAGGAGTTTGTTCAGCGGTGAACAGTTCGGCGGAGATGACTTTGGGCGCGGTGGAGGCCTTGCTGTAGCGGTTTGTCCGGCGGTGGCCCGAGAGTCAGGCGGAGACTCGTACCGGCTAGCGGAGGATGCCAGTAGAGTAGCCATCGGAGGAGGACAGCGGAGAAACTAGCGATGATGGCCACTGGTTGGCCGGCGGAAGACTCGCCGGCGGAGGATGCTGGAGGAGCCCGGAGTTCGGCGGTGCTTAAGCTCAGCGGAGGTTTTTCGGTGCCGGTGATTTGTTGAAGAATCATGGCGGTGATTGTTGCCGCCGATGATGATGGAAGAGTGGGTGTCCACAGTGGATCTGTGGGTGGCCAGACCTGGAGGTCAGCGGGGACGTAGAGTTCGACGGAGGTCCGAAGCTCGGCGGAGGTGGCTAGTTCCGCTGGTTCCTACCGGCGGTAGGCTGTTGGCGGTGGGTTACCGCTGGGTTTGTGCAGGCAGAGGCTGGTGTTACTGAGATCGGCGGTGGTGCTGATGTTTAGCCTTGCTTTGCCGCTGGCCATAGTTTGGCGGTGCACAGTTCGGCGGGGGCATTGTTGTCTTAGCGGAGATGCGTTGCGGGGTGTGCAGCGGAGACGTGCGCAGCAGTGGGGATAGCTAAGTTGGCTTGAGTAGCGGAAGTGGGCCGCTGGATGTGACTGGCGGAGCGGAGGTGGTGAGCGGAAGCAGATCGTCATCTTCATGCCTTGTTGTTGGGTGCCCAAAGAAGATTTCTGGGTGTCCAGAGAAATTAGGCTCCATTTCTTTTAAATAGTGCAGCGTTGACTACAGGTGTTGGGCGTTGACCACTTTTGGGTCAGGAAGGCCCTTGTTCACTTTGTTGTTGTTGGCGTTGATCGAGAATGGCCAGCGTTGACCAAGCTAGCTCGGCGTTGACCAGAGTTGACCATGTGTTGGGCGGCCCTCTGAGATGCACACCTCTGCACATTTCTGCTCTGGTTGTACCGCTGAAGTAATATTGATCATGTTGTGGCAAAAGTTGCCGCCAAGAAGCATTAATTCAAACATAAACTCAAGAAGAAATTTCTTCAAGCTCCGCTAAGCAGACTTAGCTCATGGAAGGTGACGAAGCCAATGTGTTGGCTTCCCACAGACGGCGCCAAATGTTAACGTTAGAATCCGAGGGGACTCTAGTTAGCATCAAAGAGAGAGAGATAGAGAGAGAGAAAGAGTTGACACGAGATGTATAGTGGTTCGCCTCCACATGAGCGGGAGACTACGTCCACTTGAATGTTTATACTAGTGTGTGTCGAGCCTTGCGGCCCAACATGATTACAAAAGATGTAATGGGAATGGTGTGGAATGAATGGTGTTTGAGTGGGAGGAGAGTTCCTTTTTATAAGTCAAGGAAGCCATCTCCTTCACTTGTTCTTCGATGTGGGACAAGCAAAGCTACTATTCTAGTCTAGAAAAGCATGTAGAAAGCTATGTTGTGGTGGCATCTTGGCAAGGGCGGAAAGGTGGCTTCCCGACGTCGGATTTGCGACTTCCGGATACCGTGGCGTAGCCTGAACATAGGGCTACACGATGTATGTCTTGGTTGGGCCTTGCCATGTCTTGTGGATGTCCAAAAGTGGGTGTTACTTATGCTTGGTGACGTAGTAAATACTCCATACTATTGGAGGTATGTACAGCTGGTCGGTAAGTTGTGGACCATTGCCTATCCGGAAAAACTGACATCGAAGAGATCATATGTTCCAATCTCACTGAAATTATGAGATGGATGGGGTGGGGGAAAAATTGTCATTTTTACTAAGCCTAAAAGAAAAACACAAAAGTCATACAATAGAATAATATAATGTTTGACATAAAGGATAGATGGGAGAAGTGTCAAAATAACAACCGCTGGTCGGTAAGCTGTGGATCGTTGCCTATCCTGAAAAACTGACATAGAAGAGATCATATGTTCCAATCTCACTGAAATCATAAGATGGATGGGGTTGGAAAAAAATTGTCATTTTTACTAAAAAAAATAAATATCAATGGCCGCCTCAATCTTCAAATTCAAGTTTGACTCATGCTTTTTGACATCTCCATTAGACATACTCTTAGTAGTTTGCTTTTCAGTAGAGGGCCCATGTTTGCTTTATAGAAAAATTCCACAATTCTCACCCTTCTTCCGGTTTTTGCTTCATCAACTTTATTATTGGTTTATTTGTTACATTTCGTACGATCAGTTGGAATATGGAATTATGCATGACATAAACTTGTTTAAAAATTATTAAATATTACCAAATAAATGAGGGACCATATGAATAATGCATGATACAAACGCTTGTTTGAAATTGATGATTATATGAGGGACCATCTGACAATAAAATTACATGTAAAATCTTCTAAAAAAAAAAATTTGAAAAACTGGTTGCGAAGGGAGATGAACCAAACTCAATATTATGGCTAGAGCTGTAAATATGCTCGATACAGCTCGAGTTTGATTCATATGTGGCTCGTTTTTAGCTTGTTTGACTCGTGTTTGTAAGATAAATGAACCGATTTTAGGCTCAATATTAAGCCCAATAAGAAAACAAGCCGAGCTTGAACTACGAGTTTGGGCTCGTGAGTAACTTATATTTTTCATGAGTAGCTCGAAGCCTCGAATTTGTTAAAACTCGGCTCATGAAAATTTATAGTATTAAAATATAGTTTTTCTAATAAAAATTATTTTTTTCCATTGCCTTCATTTTCAATTGGAACAGAACTTAAGTATAACATATAAAAAAAAAACAATACTTATGCAGCAATTAAATTAGATGAGTACGACAATTAAATCAAATTCTAACCTAACAATTTGGATTATTATTTTAGATAAAATTTCACTTTACGTCCCTAACATTTATACCCTAAATCACATGTGTCCATGCACGTTTAATTTCACCACTGGTACCCCTGTATTTCCAATTTCAATCAATGTTGTCCAATTCTTATTCTTTTTGCCAACTATTGTGTAATATATTTTAAAATTCTAGTAACTTATAATATAATTTTGCATCTCACGTTAGTGAACCATCATCCTACAATCCGTAGTGTAAAATCAGCGTTGTGTTGCGTTTCGACGTTGCTGCAGCACCTTTATTCTTTCTTTGTAATTCAGATGAAATTTTTGTATCTTTTCCTTTCGCACTGTTTATTTTCTTTATTGATGCTTTTTGGCATCGTATTGTTGTAATATTCCATTTCAATAAAGGGCTGACCTCATTTTACTAAAAAAATAAAATAAAATTGGAGAGCACAAAAATAAATCTGATGAAATAAAAAATGCATTTAAGGTGTAAAACTCAGGGAAGTAAAATGAAATTAGCCCATTATTTTATTAATTTTCTTTTCTTTTTGTTTATTTAGCGCCAACTAAGCCAAGCCGCGCCTAATTTAAACTCGATCTTGTCCTATTCAAGCCGATCCAAACCAAGCTCGAGCTTCCAAAAAATATAAAAGCCGAGTCAAGCTTGAGCTTGAGCTTGAATTTTTTTTTTTTGGCTTAAGCTCGACTCGAGCTCAATAAGAAGTTATATAGCTGAGCTTGATCACTTTGGTATTCGCTTCGACTTGGCTCATTTATACTCCTAAATATGACAAATCAAACGCAACATAATAGCAAGTATTTGACCATTGGATGTCCAGAAGGCATAACACATGAAGATAAAGGGTATAAAAGAGAAAGAAGAAGGAAGAGCGCTTGGTTTTGATAGATATCATGTCGTTTGAGTTATAGTAGCTTTCATTGATCTATATCTTTTACTTTCATTGATGAATGATGATAGTATCTTACGTATATAACTAACATTTAAAAGCTATTATCGCAGACAACAAAAGTTACTATTATCAACAAAAGTAAGAGATACAGATTAAATCTTTGAAGCTTCTAATGATGAACTATAATAAAATAAGGTGATATCACACAATCTCGGAGACAAAGAAAAATACTCAACAATGAGTTCCATGGGCGAACTTAAATATCAGAATATTGAAAATAGGAAGAGGTTGAGAGAGACCTCCCTCTTTCTCTTACCTTGGGAGTTTGGTTGGTTTTACTGTATATAAATAGGAAAGTAATGCTTGGTTCTATCATTTCTCTACAACTAAGGAAACAATTGGAATAAGTGTCTCAATTAATGTTTTAAAAAAGGCGCCCCAGGTACGCTTCAAGGCTTAAAAATCTTATGTTCTCTTGTATTTCACCTCTGATTCGATATCAAGGCATCAAGGCTTAAAAGAAGAACGCCGCTCTCTCTATCTCTCTAGGGTTAGGGTTTTGACGTTCTATGCAAGTTTCAACTGCCTCATCATGAGTTCCGTTGATGCCATGGCTGCTCGACTCGCCTCCTCTCTTGCATTGGCAGAGGGAAAGAAGAAGGAAGATCTCCGTCTGTAGCAAGGTAAGGGCTTGCAACAATCTGAAGTCTTTTTGGTTGGGAAACTCCTCACTGCTGGGGAGTTCAAGGTCCGTTCCTTCCTAGGTATGTTTCGATCTGCCTGGAGGGTCAATAGGATGCTGCAAGTTGAAAAGGCTGAAGAAGGTAGGGTTTTGTTCACTTTTTCAGACCCTATAGACTGGGCTAGGGTTTGGAGGGGTGCGCCATGGGGTTTAACCGTGCTCCTGTGGCGTTGGTTAAATATGATGGTGTTATGCCAATTGAGAAGGTGTCGTTGGTGAAGTCATCCTATTAGATCACACTACAGGGTATTCCACCTGCGTTCAGATCTGAAAGGGTGATGACAATGATAAGATATACTTTGGGAGAATTTCAGAAGATCGATAAGCAGGGGAAGAAGGTTGGCAAATACCAGATTAGGGTTGAGATTCCTCTTATCAGGCCATTGTCCTTTCAGCACTGGTATTGGGTGGAGGATATGGTGGAGTTTTTGTATAAATTTAGGTATGATAAGTTGTTTGGGAGATGTTGAGTGTGTGGATTGATCACCCATGTTGGGTTACCGTGCTCGGGGCCCACGTTGAACGAAGAGGATGATGCTGCAGAGTGCACGGTGCTGGGGTCACCAACGATGGTGAAGTCTGGTGCCATGCAGGTCGGGATTGGAGGCCTGAATACGGGTTAGGGTTCTGAAGGTTGCAGCCATGCAGCTGCGTTCAATCCTAGGGTTTCTTTCAATGGGCACAGTTTGATCTTCAAGACTCAACTCCCTAGGATGATCCCGGAGCAACTCTTGTGTAATCCTACATATTTGGTGCAAAAACCACGTCGTATGGTAAGCATTAGAGAGATAGATGAGTCTGATAGTATGGTGGAGTCAATAACAGGCAAGCGTCGCTCTAGGCTTGAGACTGAGCTCACCATCTCTCCAAAGAATCTCAAATTGAGTTTGGCAGTGGGTAAAAAAACTCTGGAGCCTGCTGATTTGGGGTTGGTCTCACTACCACAGAATGATCAAGGTATGGTGAAGAAGAAGAGAGGGAGGCCGGTGGGAAGCAAAAATAAAATCCCATCTGGTACCGCTGGAAAGAAGGAGGACTTGAAGGTAGATGGTGCTAAGAAGCGGAAGTCTGCTAAGAAGAGTCTGTTGACCAACCTGAATGGTGCAGATGCTACTTCAAGCTCTAATCCAAAAGGAAAGGAGCTAGATGTGGCATAGATCTTCATTGCCTAGGGTTTCAAGCATGTGTGAGTTGGGAGAGCTTCTATATGTTTTCTAAGACGTTTCTAGTTATTTGCTTATACCACAATTGCGTGATTGGCAGGTAGGGACTAGTTGAATGATTTCCTTTCCTTAGAAGACGAGGTAATCCTTTCTTGTATAGGCTTGCATGAAGCGAACGCTTTTAGAACTTAATTGTTTGCATTTTCTTAGACAGGTTGTACCGGTTGTTACTTGAGGGTTTGTAGACTTTGGCCTTTTCATGGCTATTGATTCTAATGATATCAATTTCTATTAAAAAAAAAAAAAAGGCATCAAGGCTTAAAACGCTTGCGCCTTTCACACCTTTAGCTACACTTTTCACACCTTCTGCTACGCTTAGAATTTTTTGTATTATCTTTTTATTTTTTAGAATTAAATACTTGTTACTCCTCAAACTTCTCCTTGAGTTTAACCCTTCGCCTTTTAAATTAAACTGGATAGTCTTTATTCTCTCTAATTCTCACACAACATGTCCAAAATGACTATTATACACTCACTTCCTCTTTTTTAATTATTTTTCTCTCTTTTTTATTTTTCTGGTTCTCTCTCTCTCTCTCTCTCTCCCTCTCCCCACAACTTCATATCCGACCTCGAGTTCATCCACATCGACGGCAACCCACCTCTCCCTCCTTTTCTCTTTCCGCAGCGACAGCCCCACCCCATTCTCCAATGGGCCACTCCACCCAAACCCGCCCCATTCTCCAATGAGTTCATATCTCAAAATTCAAGTAACAAAGCAGTACGTTTCGAATCTCCTCTCCCTATCTTAGATCATTTCGTTTCTCCAAGTCCAGAAAATCACCCACATCCGTCTCTATGATGCCGACCCGGACATTCTCAAAGCCAAGATCCGGGTCATCATCACCGTACCTAATAAGCAGCTCATCGCAATTAGGTCCTCCAACACCACCGCCGCTTCCTGGGTCGGTCGAATGTTCTGGTGGCTTGAAATTTACACACCAAGGTCAAGATTTCGACTTCGAATGCAGCCTTTATTGTGCTGCCTTTGCTTCAGTTCTTGTCAAAAACTGGGTCTCCCCTGATAATGAATTTGTATCCTTACTATGTGTTTAGGCAGAACAATGGTGTGGTGCCTGCTGTTGAGGAAGGAGAGGATTGACTGCGAGAGGTCAGACGTCGGAGGCAGCGGAGACTGGACCACTGAGTCCATAGTTTCAAGCCATTCTAGTTTGATGGTGCGACTGGCAAATTCGAA
>LYNE01002436.1:34339-44989 GCA_001662545.1 Rosa x damascena | reverse complement strand
CTCGCGATTTCCTTATGGCTCTCGTCTTCCTCCCTAGCTAATCTCTATGTTCTCTCTCCTCTATGGGCTTTCGTTTTCTGTTTTCATTATAGGGTTTTGTCCCAGATTCACTCCCAATTCGGTTTTTGTCTATGAGCTATCAACTTCTTCATCGTCTTCACCAAAGAGAACAATACCCATCAGGGTTGAAGAATTTCACGAACACATTGTTCCTCTGTCTCGGATTTGATGGCAAGCAAATTGGGTTTTGCAAATTGAAGGAAAATCTTCCAATCAAGGTACATGATTTCTTATGATTTTAGATTTGGAATTATATACACCAAGCTTGTGATGAGTTGTATCCCAGAAATTTGGATTGTCTTGATGATATTGCATAACTCTGTGATTGAATTTGATAGTGGATATGATTAGACTGATTTATGGAGAATGGTTTATGTAGCAAAATGGTGTTGCCCACTTCGACTAGCTCTGTGAAGCAGTGGTTGAAGAAATCTTGTATTCCTTATGTCCCATAGGGCAGGAGGTTATTAGAGCAATATTGGATAGGATAGCCTATTGTGAATTTGTACTAGTGATTTTGGGGAGAATGTGGTCGATTCATCAGGACATGGGTTGAATTCGAATTCAGGTTTGGAGGTCCAGAGCAATGGGAATCCAGAGAGCTATATGGGTTTGCAAAGTGGTGATTCGAGCTGTTGGGTGGCCTGACCTTGCCATTTACACCCCACGTTCGGGTTTTCAGTAGATAATTAGATAATGCTTTTCATATATATTAGTCTATGATATAATGTTTCACACTGGAAACTATGATTGCGTACGTAGAGAAATGGAGCATGAATGACTCTTTAGGCTTAATGCTAAGCAGCTTTAAGATTTTAATTTTAGAATTTTCTGAGGTTATAGAGAGGGTGAGAAACACCAAAGTCCACAGAGCCATACCAAAGTGTTCTGTATGTAATGGCTTGTTTTGTTCTCTTTTGTGTGGTTTTTGGTTGTATATGATGTAACTTAAATATGAATGACCTTTTCTTCTTCTCTTTTACCTTTTGAGGTCCCCCTTTTATTGAGGGATATGACATCCGAGCAACAAAAGTTGTATCATGCCTTGATGGTATTGGATTGCAGAGTGAGAAACAATGAAGATCCTTGCTGCATTTCACCTTAGGGAACCAACCTGATGAACTTGCCATTGTCCAAGGCATGTAGCAGTTGAATTTTGGGGCCTCAAATTTTTTCCCGCCTTGAGCCTCAAAACTCACAGGGCCGGCCCTGCTACCTGGGCACAAACTTATACAACCGTAGAATCTCAAAATTTTGAGATTGGGTACCTGCCCAGCCTCGCACCAGCCCCGGGAATACGATCCTGTTTTTCCCTTAGATTGGATAAGATTTTTTTCCTTCTAAAAACAACAAAAATAGGAAGCTATTCTACCAACTTTCACCTTCTTTAGTAATAAATGATCATTTACCCAATTGTGGGGTTAATTAACCCCACTTACCCAAACACTCTAAAAGATTACCCATTTACCCAAACACTCTAAGAGATCATTTCTCTAATACCCAATTAAATATTTTTTATTCCTTTTAATTTATTTTTGGGACAATTTTTCCCTCTCCTTCTTTGTCACTTAGAGAGAGAAGTCATCAGAGACCTTGCCGGACTCCGACGACCGGAATCCCTAATCCGGCTATCGGATTGGTGACCGGATTCCTGCGTCTGAATTTATTGCCCCATAATAATACCCATTAACCATATTATTGCCCCCAATAACAATAATCATATTATTACCCCCCCCCAATAATCATAATTATTGCCCTCAAGTGAATTGCATAAACTCCCAAAACTGAAATGAATACACTATAGACACAATTGATCAATTTATATGTTCAATTGTACACGTTCATTTTTTTTTCCTATTTTTTCCTTCCCCATTCTCGGAGCTCACAGTATACCAAAAAAAAAAAAATGCTCTGGGCACCCCCCTGAATGTGAGGCCGGCAATTCGGGTCTTTTCTGATCGAGGCTCTGGGTTCTCTGAGGCGAAGGCTTCGAAGTTGACGAGGACTTCGCGTCAAAGTTGACGAGGACTTTGAGGTGGAAATGGGGTTGGGCTTCGATTGGGGGGGCTGCGAGGCGCGATCGAGGATCGAAGAATTGGCGGGATCGGCAGAGGAAGACGAGGAGGAGCCCAAGACTCGGCCTTGGCCCTTGAATTTACGGAGGAAGAAGACGAGAATGGGTTCTTGATGAAGCCCTTGACCTTGTCTTTCATGTCGTCCATTATGATTCTGGTGTATCTATCTCTTTTCTGTTTCAGCTGAAGCAGAACAATTCACAGAGCAAAGGTGATCAAGATTGAAAGTAGGGTTAGTGGGAGTTGGGGATTTTGGGGGAATTGGGATTAAGAAATTGCTTGCCGGCGCCAGTCTTGGAGAAAAAGGTGTTGAAGGCATCGTCGCTCGGCATCTGGCCATCAGAGAGAGAGAAAGAGAGAGGGAGATGCACATGTAATTAATTAATTGAGTTAAGGGAAAAATTATCATTAAATATTAAATTGGGTAAATGCGAGCAAAAAACTTTTAGTAGAGCAAGTTGGCAATTTTTATACTGAAATTGGATAAATGATCACGGCCCCATTATTATTAGTTCTGGTAAATGGTCCAAGTACTTCATGCCTTTATGGTCACTATTATTGTAAGGAAATTATGAACTAGGTAGAGAAATAACATGAAAGTATACCTCATGATCTTTGCTGATTAATAGTTGGATTGATTATAAGCTAATTAAATTTATTTTTCCATGCCCTAAGGGTATCTCCAACAGACTATTTATTTCAAAATAAACTTAATATTTAGGTGTGTGCTGAATATAATTAGCTTGGGTCGACATATAATTGTTCTGTTACTAGTTAGTCACTCCCGCGCGATACCGCGGGTTTATGTACTTGCTAAAGTTTTATACATTCGTTGTACTTCTAAATATTTTAAAAGCTAGTATCATATGTATCCCTGGAGCCTGGAGCAGCCCAACGTCATGGATCAAATGCACTGTCTCGTATGTATCCCTGAAATGTGAAATAAATTCATTCATGGTTCCAGGTGATCTTTAGCTCAATGATTATAGGATGTTCCAACAACTTGACATATTTATGGACCAACACTACCATTTCTGCAAAGCAACCAAAAAAAATCATATCAAGAAGAATTGAGCATGCAGATCTGGAAAATGAGATTCATTTACAGCAGAGATTGATTTGTTGTGGCTATGTTTCTGTGCTTCTCTCTAAACTACTCCTTATTCAAAACCAAAACAAAATGCCAGCAAAATAAATTCACCAAAAAAAAAAAAAGGTAAAATTTTCAAACTTTACCGAGATGGATCACTTACCTTTGTGATCAGTTCTCAAACAGACTCGAGCAATATTTTAGTCCAAGAGTTGCAGCAACAGATGCAAAGAGAGTGATACCCTGCATGAGCAAGCATAATAAGTAGAGAATCTAAAGTATACAAAGAACAGAAAAAGGGCTGAGAAACAGTAATTCATTATGAACAACGTGCACACAATTTTGCACGTCCAACACAGTATGGTGAATGTTGCAAGCCAAAGGTGTACTCATTCCTAGTTACTCAAACTTACACTCCAAAACTAATATATAGTCTTCCCTCAACCAAAGCTATCTCTCTCTTATCTCATCAACTATTGCAAGAAAAAATCTAACTATTTTCAAAATCATTTTAGTTAGCAAAATTGATGATGCTTTACCACTGGGTGCATACGTTTTTTTCCAATAGCGTAATGAAAGCGGATTTGGCTTTCTCATACCATTGAATCAACAAAACTCATTCCAAACAAAACTACCAGAACCTCATCTTGCTGCTTGCCCTATATTCTACTTACAAAATTGCAAAACCATCAAGACTCTTCAAAGCTCAGAAATTTAAACTTAACACACACTTTTTGACCCGAAATATATGGAAGTTACCTTGTATCATTCTGTCTTCTATTGTCCTGAACAATGGGAAAATCCATATTCAGAAATTCAAAACTTTCCTCTCTTTTCTATTATTCCTATATTTTCTGAGCAAACCTAAAGCAAAGCATTCAACTTTTGCTCAAAATTTCTCAACCCCAAGTTGTAAAACACAAACCAAGAGCTCGACGCGGATCCGGCATTCACAACCAGATTGCGATTCCCGAATCCCACAATTTCAAAATAAAAAATAAAATTAAATAAAATTAAAATTAAAATAAACAAACAAACAAACCTTGAAAAATCCCAAACAGATTTATGAGCTACTGAACTGGGGATTGATCCCCCACGAAACTTCCATAGCCATTAGCAACACAGAAGTAAACTATTCCCACCCCCGAGAAAATCAAGATCTGATTTTTATTTCGATTTCGTGCTAATTTCGGCAAAATGGTTTCTGAGTATTCACGAAAGAAGACCAAACGACTCGAAAATAAACAATCAGAACAAGAAAAGCAAAAGAGAGGGACGGGAGGGAAGATAGGAGAAGCACCTGGTGGTGAAATGGGAGTGGCTGGTTGCAGGAGTAGAGTGATCTCCTGTAAATTCCACCAAAATCAAAGGGGAAATTAATCGCCTCTCGTGGTAAATTAATAGCAGAAATCAAAGAACAAAAAAAAAATGTGACCAATTGCAATCAAGACTAAAATTTTAGTGTAGAATCCAATCCCAATTTAAACACTATCTTACCTATCTTTGTGAATGGATTTAAAGAAACTAATATGTACAGCATATTAAATAAGCTTATGCAAAACCCAAAGAGGGCATAATCAATAGCCAAACTATTAGCCCTATGCCAACCTCTCTGCCAGACATCCCAGTAGCCCAAAACACTGACTCTGCCCTTGTTAGCAAGTCTACCTTGATAAGTTTATCCTATAATTAAAAATATCACTGTCTCTCCTACATATTTAGGCTCTCTGCATTACCAAAAGACTCAAGATTGTACTGCAACTCATAATAGCTTGTTTGCAACCACAAATTTCCAAATTCAGTATCTTTTGCTATGGGCCTATGGCTCTCTCTATAATTGACAAATAACAGAATGCCCAAAACCCAAAATGCACTCTACACAAACCATTATCACGATCTCAAGATGTTTGCAAAGTAATCAAAGAGTTCCATTCATGTTTTCAATTTCTTATATCAATTAACAATGCAAAAACTGTCCTTTAAAAAAAAAAAAACCAATGCAAAAATTGAGAACTACAGAAAATGAAACCGCAAAAGTTCAACACAGCTGCTGGGAAGGCTAAATCAGTTGAATGAAAAGCAGCAGTAATAAGTGAAACATGCAACAAAATTCAAAATCCCAATTTCACATAGAATTAAGCAATAACATAAATGAATTGAAAATAAAAATCAAACTATGCCCATTCCCTCATAAATCTCAAATTGCATAAATAAAACCTATTTCAGCCGAGAATCAGCAACATAATTTACTGGAGAACCAGAAATTGAGCAAACACAGAATTAGGCAGAACCCAAGCAATAGTCCGATTAGAGAAAGCTCAGAGGAAGAAGCACTACCTTCAGTACCTTGCCTGGCCAAAAGCAAGCAACCCAACGCAAGCTGCACCATAAGGCAATCACAAAATCACATATTAAAAAATATGTTCAATCCTCTGCCAGAAATTAGAGAAGATGATGAGGAAAAGGAAGACCTGGAAAATCCAAATTCGAAAGCACCAAACACCGATCAGTCTGTGATTCTAGCTTCGATCAACAACCAATGGCAGAAACTCTGAACTCTCTCTCCCAATTGCAAACTTGTGTTCTTTGATTGGTGCCTTCAAGTTGTAGCTTCTGGGCTTCCTTCAAAAACCAATTGAAATTTGGAAGATCCGTACGGTTCAAAGCGAGGGGAGTAGGAGAGCGAGTCTAAGGAGAAAAATTCGTTTTAGGAGGAAGCGAGAGTGAATGGCAGAAGGAAGCGAGAGTGAATGGCAGAGCCGTGAAAAAAAATAAAAGTGAGGACAAAACCGCCCTTTCCCTTCCTTATGAAACTGTTCCTGACTGGCGCTGACGTTTAGTATATAGTAAATTTCTTTTATTGCGTCGACGTATCGATCATATGGTAATAACATCGAGAAGGAAGGTTCAAAGCAATTTTCGTTCGCATAATCGGGGCACTTTCAGTCAAATCATCCAGAAATCGAATCCTTCTTTCTTTGGTGGCCGTCCAGAAGGTCCATCTCTGTCTTCAAGTTTCCACAGATATATAAGTACTACAACTTCGCTCCTCCTTACCAAACATCTCAAAGTTTCTACATGCTCTTGCAGGAGCGAATTAGCTTCACAAGAGTGATACTTTGCTTGACTGTAACTCTGTAAGCAATCTCTCTCTCTCTCTCTCTCTGTTTGTTTCATCTTGCAGAGAATTTCATAGCAGTTATTTTTTCTTATTTAAACAAATTTGATTAACCTGGGAGTCTATCTAAAAGATCGATTTCATAACCATTAAGTTTTTGGTAAATATATGTATACGTGCTCTTTTCATTTTCAGTTCCTCGCACCCTTGTATGCATAGTGCATGTATGACCCTGAAGTTTTTCACTGATATCATCATCCACTCCACGTCTCCACATGTGCACTTATTTTAGTAGGATATGAGTGCAAAATGAAAATTAATGTAATTAAGAATAGTAGTATGAATGTTAGTTGGAGTACTGCTAGAAGATGAAGCTGGCAAAAGCAAGATATAGTAATTGATTATTTACTTTTATTTTCTTGGGTGCAGGTGGAGCCGTGGAGGTTCAAATATTTGCAACCAGTGTCTAGGCCACAGCCTGGAATTCAATTGATGGCTACTGGTAATGGAGATCGAATCGCAACTGCACATTACGTCATCAACATTCCCTCGATACCTTCACCTTCGCATCATTTGCTGGAAAACCACAACAGTATGGAGCCAATTAATCTTCGTCTTTACTCTTACCTAGATTGTGTGGGGAAGCTACTATATACATGCTTGTGTCAATCGTGCATGCTTCTCAAGTTCTTAGAACAATTTCAACAGTTACCCAAAATTTTGATTTTTCTCTATTTTAAGAAAAAATGAGTCTCTTTTGCTACAACAGATTTTCTATAACTATCTTTTTAAGGATAGTGAGGAAAGAAAAAATAAAATTCCCTAAATTTATAGCAATCTCTAAAATTTTAAGAAAAATTATAGAAATTTTAGAAATTGCTGTAAATTAGGGAATCTGTTCGAGTTATAAAAGAAAAATTGCTTAGAGCAATTTGAACAACTACCCTAAATTTTGATTTTTCTCTATTTTAAGGAAAAATGAGTCTCTTTTGCTACAACAGATTTCCTATAATTATCCCTATTTTAGAGATAGTAAGGAAAGAGAAAACAAAATTCTCTAAATTTACAGCAATCTCTAAAATTTTAAGGAAGAATTATGAAAATTTTAGAGATTGCTGTAAATTAGGGAATCTGTTGGAGTTAGAAAAGAAAAATTGCTTAAAGCTTTCACTTTTGCTTCTCTATAATCCAACAGTTTCTCTATAATTTTTGTATTATAGGAAAGCAAAAGTCAAAGCTTTAAACAATTTTTCTTCTTCAAATCCAACAGATTTTCTATTTTACAAAAATCTTTAAAATCTCCATAATTCTTCCTTAAAATTTTTGAGATTGCTGTTAATTTAAGGAATTTTGTTTTCTCTTTCCTCAGTATCCCTAAAATGAGGATAGTTATAGGGAATCTGTTGGAGCAAAAAATGCTCATTTTTTCCTAAAAATGCTCATTTTTTCCTAAAATAAAGAAAAATCAAAATATGGGGAAGCTGTTGAAGTTGCATACATGAATACATGATCATGAAGTATTTTACCACGTTGACAGGAAAAGGTTAAGGTAAATAAAGTCTACACTCTACACTAGAGTAAAATAACTAGGTTCTGAATTGAGCAATTGTGTTCTAAATTGCATTTGTGCCATACAGGAAAGTATGTATTGTAGGATTTTGCAGAGATTCGATCACCTCCAATATTTGAAACAAAGATAAAAGATGATAGCTATTATATATTCTTCTGCATTTCGAACGGATCTAATAGATTATGTATATTCAACAAGTTGATTACAGAACTTGATCAATTGTCCTTTATAAAATCCTATACAGGAGAGCTATACCTTAGTACATGTGTGCCGCTCAATAAGTATGCACTAAAAGGCAATTGGGAAGCTGCTAAACTAATCTTGGAGACGAAACCGAGTCTTTTGACTACTTCTAGCATAACAAGAGGAGGGGACACTCTCCTTCACGTTGCAGCAGGAGCAAGACAAGTTCACTTTGTGGAGAAGCTGGTCGAAATGATGGAAGTATTGAATGGAATGGAGAAATGTTCACAAGACCTGGCACTGCGAGACACAAATGGAAACACTGCCTTCAGCATTGCCGCCGCAGCTGGAAGTATTGAAATTGTAGATATTATGATCAAGAAGAATAAGTATTTGCCAATAATTCCAGGCGGTGAAGGAATGACACCACTCTATATGGCTGCCTTGTTGGGACAATCTGTAATGGCAGATTACTTGTACTCTCGAACCAAGGAAATGTTAGGGGAAGCCGACCGGAAATCGTTGTTTTTAACTTGTATCGATAATGGATTGTATGGTAAGATATACTAAACAATTCATCCTTCCCATATTCAATATAGTGTTTGCATTTCTAATTTCTGTTAATATGTTTCTTTGTCATTATGCAGATCTAGCTAGGAGGATGCTAGAAAATGACAGAGCATTAGCTAAGGTTCTTAATAGAAATGAGGAAACAGCTTTGCATATCTTGTCTAGAATGCCTTCAGAATTCACCAGCCAAAGTCCAGGAATGTGGAGTAGACTCATCACCTCATGTGAGTTGATTCCACGTTAATTTTACCTCTGTGCATGTCATTATGAACCCTGTGGCTTATGGTTTTCAACCTTTTATTCATAAGTTATCCCAGGTTGGAAGTTCTCATACAATAGAAATATGAAACAAGTCAATGAAGCCCTTCAACTAGTCCAATGCCTTTGGACAGAAATCTTGAGAAATGATCATGACGATGTGATGAGACTAATCAAACATCCTTCAAAATTACTGTTCGATGCTACAAAATTAGGAAATTATGAGTTCGTGGCAGTGCTCATTAACTCCTATCCTGATTTAATATGGCAACTTGATGACAAAAATCGGAGTATAATCCACGTTGCTGTTCTGCATCGTCATGCAAGTATCTTCAATTTAGTACATGAGATAGGCTCCATCAAGGATATCTTAGTGACATTTACTGATGATGACGAGAGTAATAACATTTTACATATGGCTGCAAAATTAGCACCTCCAAATCAACTCAACCTTGTATCAGGAGCAGCTCTTCAAATGCAACGAGAGTTGGTATGGTTTGAGGTACTTTGATCTCCCACTAACCCTACAATTATTTCATGCTAGTTAGCAATATGACATTTCTCAATTTCTTTGCTAAATTGTCATGCATTCTTTTTTTGTCTTTGATGTTTCAGGAAGTTAAAAAGATTGTACGACCTTGCTCTATAGAGATGAAAAATATAAAAGGACAAACACCACGAGAATTATTCACAAGTGAGCATAAAGAATTGTTGCACCAAGGAGAAGCATGGATGAAGCACACTGCAAATTCATGTATGATTGTTGCGGCTCTTATTGCAACTGTTGTGTTTTCAGCTGCATTTAGCGTACCTGGCGGTACATCTGATAATACAGGACAGCCGAACTTTCTAAAAGAGACTGCCTTCCAATTGTTTGCCATAGCGGATGGAATAGCACTCCTATCCTCTTCAACTTCAATACTAATGTTCTTGTTCATCCTCACATCGCGTTATGCTGAAGGTGATTTCCTCAAATCATTACCGTTGAAGTTGATGATAGGACTCACATCACTTTTCATCTCTATAGCATCCATGATGGTAGCTTTTAGCACAACCTTCTATTTAGACTGTCACTATGGATTAGGATGGGTCCCAAATCTTATATTTGTATTTGCATTTGTCCCGGTTGCTTTGTTTGCTTTTCTGCAGTTTCCTCTCTTATCTGATATGTTTTCTTCAACATATTGTTCAAGTCTCTTATTTCAGCCATGGAAACATATGATTGACTAAAAAGTCGGAGGCTGTATTTTTGTACATGTATTAGAAAAATGGAGCTGTTTTAGTTCGAGCACATTTATCATATCATACGTAGAGATATACTGGACAATTGAAGTCATATCATTGCAAAGCATGGCGATCAAAGACGGCTATAATTCAGAATAAAAAATAACACCTTAAAACCAACCAGAAAAACACATCTTTTAGCTAGGTTAGAGCACTATATATACCCAAAATTATTCTACTGTTTTAGGGTATGAGAATTGAGAGAGATTGATGAGAGAATTGTGTGTTTCACTATTGATAATAGAAGCCTTATATATAGGGATTACAAAGTACATATTCTTATGATATAAGGAAATCTATTCCGAATAGGACTAGGAATTTTAGAACCTTCTCTCCTATTACAATCATAGAACTAATCCTAGTTTGATAAGGCACACTAAATGTCAACATTCTTCAACACTCCCTAGGCCTGGCATTTAAACCCGAAACCCGCAAACCCGCA
>LYNE01002436.1:21149-34200 GCA_001662545.1 Rosa x damascena | reverse complement strand
CACCGTACCCGCACTATACCCGCACGTTGCCAGGCCTAACACTCCCCCTTGTGCCGCTCAAACTTAGTGGTGACGCCTCAATCGTTGCCTCGTTAAAAACCCTGCTCGAGTGAAAAACCCTGTGGGATAAAAACGAGGAGGAGAAAAAGAATAAAACACATCCTTCATTCTTCGAGATCGAATATGTAAACATCATACCTCCCCCTGATGTCGGCATCTCCCCTTGATTGCTACGATCATGGGAGTTCCGATAACTTTCTCAATCTGATGCTCTTCACATGTTTATCGAAGGTGGATTTAGGTAACGACTTAGTGAATAAGTCTGCTACATTATCCTCTGATTTGATTTGATTCTCTTCAATCTTTAGAAGTGATTGTTGTTGCTGATTATAAAAGAACTTAGGCGATATATGTTTGGTGTTATCGCCCTTGATGAAACCTAACTTCATTTGTTCAATACAAGTTTCATTATCCTCATAAATGCATGTAGGTTCATCCGTGGTAGACTTCAAACCACAAGTTCCTCTAATATGTCTAATTACAGACCTTAGCCATATGCATTCACGCACGGCTTCATGTAGAGAAATTTTTTTTGCATGATTCGAGGAAGTATCAACAAGAGTCTGTTTTGTAGACCTCCAAGATATCGTAGTGTTTCCCATGGTAAAGATATAACCCATTTGGAAGCGACCTTTGTGAAGGTCAGAGAGGTACCTTGCATCAACAAAACCCATCAAAACATCACCGTCATTTTGATGGAAGGGAGGAGGAGGACGACGGCCACCATGGACGGCGGTGTTTTGCCTTATAAGGTCTGGTCTTGTCATTGAGCTAAGCACAATAATGCACCTATTGCACTCAAATAGGGTACTTCGGCCTCTAATAATTCTTCATCCTCATCCTTTGGACGGAATGTATCTTTTCCAAGCTCAAAACTTCAGCCAATCAAGGGAGTACTCATAGGCTTTGCAGACTGATGTATCAAAATCTCATCATCACGGTGCTCGAGTTCTACTCCGAGACAAAACCGTGTTTTCCCAAGACAAAACCGTGCATGTATAGTCACCTTCAGCTTGCACGTCGTGGGCTTCTAAACATTATTTTTACTACCGCAAGATCCCCGGCTTCCATTTGTAGATTAAAGGCCGCTAAGATTTCATTTGGCAATCGTTTGCCTCTGAATAACTTTTTTTTGATCGAAAATCATAAATAATATATAGAGGACGACTAATATATATGTGGTGCGCACAGATCATGAATGACGATGATATTAGTAAAATTATCAGTTTATCACCTAGTACGGCCTGCGCATGCGCTGTGGGCGAAGAACAGAGAGCAAGACCATGTGAATTGATTCATTGCCTTCAATAATTCATTTTTGTATTCTTCGGAGAATTCATACAATGATTGTACGTCTGAAACACTGAAACTGAAAGCAAATGCTCGGCAGCAGTTGCAAGCTGTAGGGACCGGGGGTTAACTTGATGGTGATGAACAGATGATAGATCTGGCTTAGAGAAAGAGCTTATTTTGCCTCTGAATAGTTCATGTTGTCTAATTTCTCATTTGATTAAAGAAAATTATATTTTTCATTATGTATTGTAGAAAAAGTTAACAAAAGAAAAACAGGCACGAAGACAGCTACTATAGCGGGCCATGACTATCCAAAGAATAGAATCTAGAAGGGCCGAACGTGTAGGACCACCAATAATTAAACCTAGATACATATTAAATAAGATTCGCACGTCACTGACCATACCTTCAGTGTTTAGGGCCACACAAAATTTTCCACAAGAAAGGAAGATGAGTATCAAAAAGAAAGTAGAGGCCAGGTACGAAGACACTTGTGAGTCAAGTCTCCCGCTAACTCTTTATCTAGAAACATCATGGTATCCTGTATACCATCTTTCTTTCTAATCGTATATGTATCATGTAAACCTAACCAATATTCAACTTATTTATCGCGTTGAAATGATTCAAGTTCTTTGACCATTAAAGTTCCATAAAAATGAATATTTCAAGTATTTACTAGTACATCCACCATTATAGTTGATCCTCTCTCGTCCCCAGTATATTTCACGGTTTGAATACAATTCTATGAATACAGGAGTATTTGTGTGAAGGCCAAGAAAAAAGGAATGTACTGCTTCTATTAGCAAGCAAATTCTTTAGGTGATGTGTACGTGTGCGTGTTGCTGGTGCTGAACAAGCTAACTAGAACTCTCCTCGAGCAGGGTCATTATGATATTCGTTTCTTGTTGATCGTCAAGTAGCTTAGAGGTTACCTAGCTATTTCCCTGCCGTATTCCTTGTTCAGATCACACTCTATAGCTCACAAGCTTGCTAGATGTACGTTATTAATTATAACGCTGTATGAGAGACTTTTACCATTCTGTTTTAGATTTGAGAAAAATATAATTGTCTGGCTTTCATTGCAGTTTGCAAATAAGAAAAAGAAAAAATAAACTATATCTAAACTACCTACTACATTAAAAAATAAAAATTCAATTTTCGATTGAAATTCAATTACAACTACCCTAAGGTAGCTATAATATTAAGAGTTGTCTTCTTTAGGTGGTTAATTAGTTAGAAGCTAGGAGAATGTTCCTGAGAATATGCCCAACAGAAATTAGGGCCGTCTCAAACTTTTCAGAGGCCCTGTGCGAAAACTTAAAATGCAGCCCTCTACATTTTAATCTTATATAAAAATATTATGAAGAAAAAATCATTGATAACTCATCAAATTCATAGCTAAAACTTATACTTCAAAAATGCCAAATATTCAATTAAAATGTAAAGTTTGCAGCCAAGATAAATTACAAAAGATCTCACGTAAAACCCTCAACAACTTCTTTACCATTCCCATTCTCTCCGGTATTATCAACCGATTCCTTCTTATCAGTGTGCTCTTCATTGACTAAATGTTCAGCCAAACCTTATGGTTCTCTGGTAATGAACCTATCAAGACTTCCCTTTAAAGAAGGGTCCTAATTCATATTATTTTTAATATAAGAATTGAACATACTATTGGGAAGATTATACAAATTGAACTATTAAATAATAATTGAACAAATACTAAGCAAAATATTTATTCATTTCTGATCCACAAATCAATTAATCATACTTGAGTATCAATTAGTCATACTTGAGTCATGACTAGGGTCTAGAAATTATTGATGAGAATATGCGATTTATTTTGCTTCAAAGTCTCTAACTGAATAATGAAGACTTGAAGTGGGACTTTGGGAGTCTAAGAAAGAATAGGGTCTACTCTAATTTGAGATTTTTTAGAGCAATCAGAGAATGAAAAAGGATAAACATTAAAAAAAGATAGATGGGAAGTAATAAAGAGGCCATTGAGAATTGAGGAGGGACTCAAGGGAGAGAGAATGAATGCAGGAAAAAAAACAAAAAGGGGCCCTACTCCATACTGTTTTTTATAGGGTTCTTGACCAAAAGCACCAAAATTGGCCAAAACTATCTCACTTACCCCAGCAACAGATTTTTATTCTCATTAACCCAATTTAAAGAAAAATGACAACTTTGCCCATAACTTAATTAAGAAATTGCATCATGCTACTCTGTCATCTCTCTCCTCCCTCCGATCTGGTTTCTCTCTCTCTCTCTCTCTCTCTCTCCCCCTCCCTCCTTCAACCATGTTTGAGCTCCGACTGAATCAAGGCTCCATTCTTCTTCGGAAGGCCATGGTGTCACTCCTCGCCATGGCCAACTGCACCGACGTTGAAACTCATGGAAATTGAAGCATTGTGATAAAATCACTTTGAAATCGAAAGGAGAGAACATGGTGGAGGATGTCGCTAAACCATCGCCGATGGTCCACCCAACGATTACACCACTGTCTTACCTTCTGAGTTGATGGAAAGGCCAAGGCGAAGATGGCTTCCCCACTATCAACTCCTTCTCTTATAGCGAACAACTCCATTTCTCTCACTCCGGCAAGGTACTAATCTGTTTTTGCTAAATGGGTCATAATTGCGTTATTGGTTTTTCTGAATTTGTTATTGTTTTTTTTGGTGAAAATGAGAGAATCCGGTGATACCTTGCACTCAGAAAACTTGGAAATTGAACTCTGGGAAGCCTATGCACGCTGAGAGTGGCTATTGGCTATCGAGGTTGTCATCGCTCAAAGCATGGGTGTTGTTGAAGTTCAGTTGCTAATTTGTTGTTATTATTCAATGGAATTGGGCTTGACAAAAAAAAATCAATGGAATTGGGGGTGAAGTTACACTGAGCATTTAGAGATAGATTTAATTAAATAAAGATTTGCCCTTTTTTATTTATCATGTAGAACTGTGTAGGCATATTACTGAGGTACAATGAATTGCTTTGTTTGCTCCAATAGTCCAATTGTTAGCTTTTCAACCCACCTTTCTTATTAGTGTCTATTTTTTTTTTGGGTCAAATATTGCAAGTTTGATTAATATCCATATTTGTTATATAGGACAAGAAAGAAATCGAGTATTAATATCCATATTTAGGGGGCAATAGAGGTTTGTTAAAGTTCTATTGGGGGGCAATATACGTTTTGAATTGAAGTAATTTCCTCGTTTTTTCTCTTTAATCAAAGTTTTATTTGTATAATTTTAAGAATATTAGTTCTTATTTCGGTAACCGAAAAGTCTATTGGGGGGCCCTCTATTGCCCCTCTATTGGGGGCAATAAACCTTTCCAGTGAGGTTTTCAGAAAAATCTGGTGGGCAGCGGCCGGCGGCCGGTGACCGGAATCCAGCGACCAGTGCCGGGGCTCCAGCGAAGTCACCCTATGGTATTTTTTCTCTCTCTCTCTCTCTCTAAGTAACAAAAGTAAGGGTAAAATGGTATTAAAAAAATAAAAATAAAAATAAAAATAAAAATAAAAATAAAAATAAAAATCTTAATGGGATATTAAGGAAAACCTCCTTAGAGTGTTTTGGGCTTCTATTCATATCTCCAAATTTGGCATTTGGACCTCCCCACTTAATAGACCTCCAACTTACTTTTACAAATAACCATTTTGCTATCTACACCTCTCTAATCTTCCTAAAATGCCAATTGTCCAATAAAATCAATAAAAACTCTTTTTTTAAGATTCGATTCATACTTTCAAAAATCATTAGTTGGACCTCTTTTAGTTTTTGAAGATTTGGAATTGCAGCAATTTTTCTTTTTTCATTTTTGGAAGTTCATCCTCCATATATGAGTTACAAAGGTGCTAGCACTTTTACAATGAATTGTCGACTCTTGGTTAGCGTAGGCAACAATTGTTTGCTCATCATCTAGTACAAATACGTTTTCCAAGTATTATTTTCATTGCATTTAGGTGTCATTATCCCTAAACTAATTCAATAGCAACTAGAAATTAACATGGTTCTTTTGTTTTAGATATGTATGGGATAGTGGAGGAAATTACAATAATCAACCATGAGCTTAGTTCATTCTCTATAGATTTATATCATAAGGTTGAATTTTTCATCATATCTATAGAATAGTTCCACATAAAATTGCTCTAACTGATGATGTGCGGGAAGATCGATCTTGTGGACAACTACCCATTGCTGCATTTATCATATAAACATGCTGGAGTACTGCTTTTTGTCGCCACTCATTCACATGTTTGTTTGCATTCAGAATGAATAGGGCTTCATCAACTGAGGTGTCTTTGTATTTCTCATTTTCTCTCATTTTATTTTTTATTTTTTTATAGTGTAGTGATAGATCTTGTAAATTATCAGCTGTGTGAGCAAGGAAGACTATCACTTTACAAGGACAAAGTCAAATTCTGAAAATTTTGACTACAACGTTAAATAACGTTTGATGATATATATTTTAGCGTTTACATTAGAGGAGAAAGTTTTTTCCAAGTTGAAGAGTATTACTGTTAGTAGAGATAAGAAGAGATTTTTTTTCTTTTCCTTATTTATGTCTTTATTAGTAATTTGACATGAGTTGACAAAGTCAACTATTATTTGAAAAAACGGAGAGGTCCAAATACCAATATTGGATGTATGAATAGAAGCTCCCATTAAAAAAACTTACTAGGATAAGTGAGAAAAAAATATCTAAAAATGGGATAAATGGATAAAAACCCTTTTTATATTTAATTTTATAAACATAAAGCATTAACTCAAAAATTGTCGTCCTCTCACTTTGGGGCCCTGTGTTGTGCACTTCTTGCACAGCATCAGAGCCTTACATGTAGTTTTAGGGAGGAGCTTTTAAGAAGTGCACAGCATCAGAGCCAACTTTGACAGAAATCAAGTAGAAGAAAATGGCTTCAACTAATGCATGAAATTTGCTATTGTCATTGACCCCGGGATTCTCCTCCATGTACAAATTGCTGGAATTAGTTAAGGGGGGTGAAATTTGCACACCCCCTTTTACATTCCACACACCCTCTGCATTTTTTAATATTTCTTATCAATCCACTATATTTCTCTTCTAAAACTACCCTTCCCCCTCCCTCCCTCCCCCTCCCCCTCTCCCCCTCCCCCTCCCTCCCGGTTTCCACTTCGGCATCAACACTTTCCAAGCCAGTAAAATCAAGAAAGTCTCAAGACCCCAAGCTCCTCTGTCAACATAATCCCCATTGAAGACGAAGACTCGATTCTCTGAAGGGTACCCAGCATCCTTCAGAAGAAAAAGAACGTCGTGCAACTGGCCGTGGACGTCTCCGACGACGGTGGAGTCAGGGCCGCAGTCGTCGATCTTGACGCAATTGGTTATTTGTGGAGAATCTTGGAGGCGCAAAGAACCAAGGAATCGAAAACCCGGACGGGAAGAACCTCCGGGAATTGGGTTGGTGTTAGATTTCTTGAAGACCAATCGAAGATGGACATGAGCTTCTGGACCCAGTCCAGGCTGAGCTTCTCATCGAGGGGGCATTCGATTGGGAAGTCTATCTCCGGCGGTGGCGACGATGATCCCAGGATCGCTGGTTCTGCAACTTTCGGGACGTGGTTTGGAGATAAAGATTGTTCTTGATGTTGGGATGTGGGTAGCGGAGGATTACAATGAGATGGGTCAGATTCAGATTCAGATTCAAGCAGAAGAAGAGCTGCAATTTCGATAACATAGAGGGGGGGAGGGAGAGAGAGTCTGAGATTTGGATCAGAGGGGGAAAGAGAGAGAGAAGGGTAGTTTTGGAAGAGAAATATAATGGATTGATAAGAAATATTAAAATAATACAAAGGGTGTGTGGAATGTAAAAGGGGGTGTGCAAATTTCACCCCCCTTAGTTAAACCTGATATTTCTTTTCGGAAGTAGTCTCTTGTTTTAGTGGATCAACAGAATTAAAAATAGAAAGTGATCTATGATATGAAGCAAACTACAGACGGTTAGATAGTTAAATGTAATTCCTTTTTTTTATTGATTTTATTTTATTAAGTGCAGTGTTTATAAAACTATACAAGGGCCCCAAATTGATCGGGGAAGGAAATTTCCTACCAATTTCCCATAGAAATTATTGGTGGGAGACTTGAATAATAATTTGGTCGTCGAGTTGCTCCTTTCTTGGTTGGTGATGATGCTTAGTTTGTCCTCTATTGTTAGGTGGCGGGTTCCTCCACCTGAGAGGCATTATTATTACTCACAAGTCAAGCCAACGGGAAATTTTTCCATGGAATATGGGGTTTAATTGCTTCAAATACTTTGTCCTCACTTGCCGCTAGTTCATTTCACTGGTGAGGTCACCACCTAGGTGGATAGCAGAAATTTCGCTCTTTCTAGCTATTTTCTCAGTTGATCATTATGTGGTCCATTCGTGTCTGAAAGTCTTTAACTATGCACTAGTTTACAGACTAGCTTATGGGCTATAATCCGTGAGAGATTGGTCCTCCTTGCTTTATGGTAGCGAGCTCCATATACTTAAACTGTAAATTTCCTCCAATGCTCAATACGTTGATCGACGACTACTTTCAGACTCCTATATATATGCGCTTCAGGGTTTTACTGACTAAGCAAAAGTGAGCTTTGCTACAGGCTAGGAGAGTGATACTTGCTGCTTATCGATCTGTAAGCAATCTTTGCATCCATAGCTCTCTCTCTCTCTCTCAGATTTATTTGATTACAGGCAAGCTGTTTCTTAACCAAAATAGTTTCAGATTTTCAATAGCAATTTCTTATATCTAAAGGAATCTTACATTTCGGAGGAGGGGAAAGGAAATTATATTACCTTCAAATTTGTTTGCTCTTGATTATATATATTACCTTCAACTTTAATGACTTCCATAGTTTTTATTCATGCAATTTTATTTTATCAAAAAAGAGTGGTTCTAGCTGGACCTCTAAATTTGCTATTGGGATCTCTCATACTTAGTACACCTCTAGTTTACTTTTTAGAATACTTGAAAAGCTAAGTAGATCTTTTTATTTGTACCAAAACACACTTGAACATGAGATACAACAATTTGTTACTCTACTTTTTAGCTATATCTTCAACCACGAGAAAAAAAATGAATCAAAATCACATGATATTGTTCTCGTATGAGTTGGTCTTTCCTTCATCAAAATTAATAAGAGGGTTGGTTCTCAATCTTGATGTTGCTGGAATCCCTTTGAATTTGTTAAAAGAAGGATTTCAAGGATTTTGGGTTAATATTCAATAAATTTAATTTAAGGAAATTACAAATCAGATTGTTTTAAATTTAATTTTGTATTAATGATAATTATTATTTTTACTTAATTGTTTTAGGTAAATTATAAAACTATATAGACAATATAAGGAACTGAAAAAAAAATAATTGAATGTTACATTTTGGGAGGTAAGAGCATCTTTTGCAGACTCTCTATTTTGGCTCCTTCGCTATTTTATGTTTAGCTTTTTATCTATTTTAGTAGCTGCACCAGACTTAAATGGCTCTGTATTATAACTTTTAGCTATCTCGCTCCTAAATATAGAGAGCTGGATGAAGCTATCTATAATTTAAAGCATTCCTTTTAAGTTATTTTTTTGTAATTTATAAATATATTTAAACTATTTAATCTCCATTTAAAAAATAATATAAATTCAAAACTAGCTAAAATAGAGAGTATTGATGCAGACGTAATTCTAAAGTGGCTAGTTAAAATAACTTTTTAGCTACATTAGCTCAAATTTAACTCAAAAATGAGTAGCATTGCTAAAGATGCTCTAAGAACATCTTCAGCAGACTTTCTATTTTAGCTCATTAGCTATTTTGGAGAGCGTGTTTAGCTTTTTATCTATTTTAGCAGTTGCACCAGACTCCTAAGTGGCTCTCTATTATAACTTTTAGCTATCTCTCTCCTAAATAAAGAGAGGAAGATGAGACTCTCTATAATTTAAAACATTCTTTTAAAGTCATTTTATGTAATTTATAAGTACATTTAAACAATTTAATCTTATAAATTCAAAACTAGCTAAAATAGAGAGCATTGATGCAAACGTATTTCTAAAGTGGCTAGCTAAAATAACTTTTTAGCTACTGTGGCTAAAATTCGACTAAAAAATGATTAGCATTGCTAAAGATACTCTAAGAAGAGCATTTTTCCTTTCTTTCTATTTTTATCTCTTTGTCTTTATTTGTCTTTTCATATGACTTTATAAAGTCTATTAATAATTGAAAAAAGTTTTAGGTCCAACCAAAACCGCAAGATGAATATATATAGGACTGATCACGCTATTTTAATGCTATGTTTAACTTCCTTATAAGCTGAATACATGATTTGGATGTTTTTTACTCTTTAGTGATCCTTCCCTTGTAGTCAATTTAATCATATGTCTCTCTCTCTCTCTCTCTCTCTCTCTCTCTCTCTCTCTCTCTCTCTCTCTCTCTCTCTCTCTCTCTCTCTCTCTCGTGTTAGACCACTTTTCGATCACATTTTTGCAAATTAATTGTTAGATGTTTAGATATTTATGTGTAGATCATTTATGCAATTTTTCAATCAAATTGAAAATCGTTAACACATTCATAATTGTGATTTATCAGTTATGAACATGAACAATTCATGTTTGACAGATTTGGTTCGTCCATTGATTTGATCTAATTCGATACCTTAACGATCAACAATTTGGAAGAAAAATTTAGAAGTGATCTACTCATGCATACATAAACATCTAATGGTTAATTTGTCATAATGTAATTGAAAAGTAGGTCTCCCAAACCGTTGATTAGAAAGTCCTCAAAACTAATCCTGTTTAGAATGACTATCTATATATATGTTTAACATATGATTTAATAATCTAAACTATTTATTCTCTAGTTACATACACATGAATTCTACAAAAAATTAAATCGAACAAAATTTAATCATTTGATTAGAACAATGTTTGTTTTCATTTTATCCAACACACTACATTTATTTACATAATTTTGAATGACCAAATGATAAAGGATTTAGTTGATTTTTTGTACACATAATTCTTGCATAGGAGTCAATTAAAGGATCAACGGTTGAAATCATTGAATTAAGTAGTATACTAGTGTAAAATAGTAAAACGTTTCAAATTCTTAAAGTAAGGATATCCTCTCTAGAACTGTCATATATATATTTTTTATGGAGGTTTTAGAGAAGACCTCCTCAAACTTCAAATTCAGGATGCTTAGATTTATAGCACGCAATTTAATTATCTGAACCACTGATTCTCTAGTTACATATACACATGAATTCTACAAAAAATTAGTCAAATCCGAAAACATTAACAATTTCATTAGCACCATGTTCATTCCAATTTGATCTAACAGACTATATTTGTTTGCATATTTTCAATGACTAAATGATTATAAATATGGTTGATTTTTTATAGACACATTCTTGCATAAGAATCTAAAGGATCAACGGTTGAAATCGTTGAATTAAGTGGTATAGTAATAAAAAATAGTAAAAATCTTTAAATTTTAAAAGTAACAGAGCTATATATTCCTTTTGACAATTATTTCTAGTGACCCTCAAAAATATATAATCCTTTTTGTTATACTATTTGTAATTACAGAATGGATGTATGTATTTCCCAATTAACGGAATTGATCAATATGTCAACAACTTTAGAAATCAGTCTTAGGAGTGCAGATCTGTTTGCATCCTAATATAGGATTGCAGTTGAATTTGAATCCTAATTGAAATTGCAGATCTTTGATGACGTTATGATTTATTCAATTTGCCAAACCATCCAAAGTAAAATCATCACACAAAACACAAGATATGTTGTCGCAGTAAAACCCTCTAAAGAGGTAAACAACTGCGGGCACTATGCCGGTGAACAATCCACTATATGAATAGGAAAGTACATAAAGATCTTACACAACTCATCTACTAGAACCAATCTAGTGGGCAGCGGTGTCTTCTCGTCTTTGCTACTTTCAGATCAGCGGTGTGTTCTCCTTTGTCAATCTTGAGATGGCACAACTCTCACCTCGGTTGTCAATCACCTCAAGGCACAAATCATGCATGAACTACCAACACACATGAAGCATAAAACCAGAAAACTTTTTTCACAGAAAAAGCTTGGGATTTGATAATGCTTCAAAAGCTAAACAAGGAACAGCTTATGAAGGATTCTCACATGAAACTTTAGCTCAATGCTTTCTGAAGAAAAAGGCAGAAAGCTCTTTATAAACGTAGCAGTAATATGTTTTCTGTTCTGGTGCACCAGCCCTAACAACGTGAAAAACACACACACACACACACACACACACACATATATATATATATATAAGCTATGAATGAACTAGGGTCTCCTAGGGTTTCTACTACGGAAAGGCTTTTCAAAAGAGGTTTTTATCCATGGATTAAAATCAGACGTTTGAAAGGAAAAGCCCATAAACCAAATGAAGAAAGTTTGAATGCTTTGGATAAAACCTTCCAAAAATTCTCATATCAGTACATTAGGATTGAAAAGATTTTCGCATCCTATAATAGGATTCAAAGGCAAGTTCAGTCCTAACCACTTTACAAGCATGCACATGTATGCAAGACATACATGATTGATGAGAGTGGTACATGAAGCTTGAAGCATTCCATTCTTTCAAGGATGCAAGAGTAGAAAGCTATTACAAGAAACATGACTCTTGGTTGTTGCTCTTAGAAAATGCCAATCAAAATAAACATTGCACTAACATTATTTGATCACTTGTTTTTCTTCCTGACTTTTGAATAAAGACAAAAATATGAATGTTAGTTAACTGCTCCTATCAAAGCTTACTACAAATTCTTTGTTTGTAGGTGCCCACGCTGGTATGTTTACATAGTTTGTTCAATTTGGAACCATGTCTATCCCACAAGAACAACATGTACCACCTACTGGGATCCAATTAACCACCACCATCGACATTTTGGCAGATTTACCTAAACCTAACACACCTTCGCTTCATCTACTAGAACACAAAAATAGTATGTATCATCTCTAATATAGTTTCCATTCATATAATTCATACTGACATAATTGGTAAAGCAAATGTAGGAATACAATATGAAGTGGTAGATCCATGTAGTTGTACCTGGCAGTGAATTCCATTGACTGTTTGAAATTCATAAAACTTGCTAAGTTAACGTACTGCAATATATCTCGACAACTTTATATCCAACATATCAATTATATTTTCTATATAAGTACCTTAGCCTGCTTAATTTTTTTTTTTTTTTTGAGAAAATGAGATAATATCATTCAATTATCCATGGCCAGAAGGCATGTACATCGAATGTTGTCTTACACCAAAAGGTGAGATATACACAGGAGAGATATACCTTAGCCTGCTTAATGAAACTACACAGGAGAGATATACCTTAAGATATGTGTGCCTCCATATAAATATGCACTAAAAGGTGATTGGGAAGCTGCTGAACAAATCTTGGGAAAGGATCGAACACTTTTGAGTGCTAGCATATCAAGAGGGTGGGACACTGTCCTACATATTGCTGCTGGAGCAAGACATATTCACTTCGTGGAGAAACTGGTCAAAATCATGGACAAAGAAGACTTGGCACTCCAAGACATAAATGGAAACACTGCCCTATGCATTGCTGCTGCGGCAGGATCTGTAGAGATTGTCCAAATTTTGATAAAACATAATGATTCTTTGTTGACAATTCGAGGAG
>LYNE01002436.1:1205-21128 GCA_001662545.1 Rosa x damascena | reverse complement strand
TTACGCTGAAATGCTATACATATTTTATCTAGTTAAACCTTTTGGTCCCTAGCTACAATAAATTCTAGCTAGAATGAAGTTGTAATTACAGATTGATAGTCTATGCTGTACATGTAAGGCACAAAAGGATAACATGGTATCAGTTTTACTCTTCATGATTTTTGCAGAATATCCCTCATATTGATGTTGTAATAGCAATACATCTTGTGATTGACTTGATACACATTTACGCAAGCGTACGTATCATTGTTAAGATTGGGAAATATTATGCCCAAAGTTATCGTACCACGGGGATTAATGGCTAACCCATAATCCTTGGGTAATCGGAAATAAAAATACTTAGTAAACAAAGAAAAAGAAGAAGAAAATAAATAAAAAATGCTACTCTAAGACACCAAGCCTTAGCAATGCTCGGCTTTGGTTCTCACCAAAGCCTAATCAAAACTAAGAGCCTAGCGGTGATTATTTACAATAAGTTGAAATTGACACCGATAATTGTAATTTGACTTTTTAATAACTAAAGTACAAGAATTTAAATAGAAACTTTAATTAATAGCTAAATTAAATAAAGGAAAGAAAACTAAAAAATGAATATAAATATGGGATTGGTAGTTAGGGATAAATCCTAGCCCTAATTCAATGCTCTAGATGCTAATTTAATTTACGTGCAATTTGTTAAAGATGGTAGAGGCCGTACCCAAGACTTTTCAAGATTCAAGGGTCGAAATTCCCTGTCATGGTATTCCTACTCCGATTCAAGGACCGTAGAAACTCACTTGGCATGAATTAAAGCCGGTTTAATGGTCACTAATTCACATCAAGAGGCCTAGAGATCGAGGAATTAGGCAACCAAACTCACCATAATTCCGATCCAGCTAATCATGCAGTGAACCATGCTTGTACTTCCCACGAATATTAAATCGGTGTTCTAGCTCTAAAATCTAAGGATGTCATCCCCTAAATTTTAATCTAGACTTATTAAGACACATACCCAAGAGTTGACAATTCCTAAGCATGCATTCTAATCAATTATCACAAAATACAAGCATCCAATAATCAACAAATTCCATATATAAATCAAATTAAGCATCCATTACATCAAATTTGGGCTAAGGCACACAACCCTAACCCCCAACAAAGAAACTACTCACAACCCATAATCATAGACATTAAAATTACAAAATTCGAAGATAAAAAAGTAGAGAAGTGTGGAAGAAAACAAAGATAATCACAATTAGCTAGGAAGCTAGCATGACTAGCCTTAAATTATAACTCCCACAAATACCCAAATCTCAAATCTAGTAGAGGTTGATGTCTCCTTGAAGCTTGTGTGAGAAATTTTACAAATACCCAAAAGAAAACTAAAACTACTATGAAAAATGGAGGAGAAGAGAGTGGAGAGGAGAGGGCAGCAGCCCTCCCCTTAGAGCATCAGCAGTGGGGACCCAAATTTGGATCCAAAACCAAGATTTGAGTCCAAATGTAAAGGAATGAGGCTGCAGTGGGTAGAAAAAAATTTGGATCCATTTATGCTGGAGACCCAAATCTTGGCTCAAATTTGGTCCAAAGGAGGACCCAAAAAAATTGGACTCAAATTTGATGGGACCCACCACGTGGGCTTTCTGGTGCATGCAAGTGGGCATGAGATCAGAAATTGCGTGTGACCTAGCACATGGGCTTTCTGATGCATTTTTTTTTTGTTTTATAAATGTAAAATTTTGAATTTTGTTAATAATATTAATGTTTTTCAAAGGCTTTCTCATGATTTTTTTTTTCATTTGCCTCTTTCATTCCCTACTCTCACTCTATTGTTCTTCAAATATATATATTTTTTCAATATGAATAATTTTTAATGAATTTTATGTTTTATGTTTGATAATTAATTTTTATTTACACTAATTTGTTACACATTTTCTTTAACATAATGTAAGTTATATATACAAATATACACACACACACATATCTAAAAATTAAAACGAACATAAAATAAAAGTCTCAAATATGAGTCTATTCCACAGTGAAAAGATTTGTGTTTTAGACCCAAATATGAGTCTAAAAAAATGAGTCCAAATTATGGGTCCAAAAATAAGTTCTGCACCACTGCAACACCTAATAAAAATTTATTTTTGTACACTATTCAGATGAACTCAAATCACTATTCCAGCTCATCTGGACCCAAATTTGAGTATAAAAAATGAGTCCCCACTGCTGATGCTGTTAATTGTGGCTACTCTGTGGGTGATGAGAGCACCCCCCAAAGTGCAGGTAAGAGAAAATGATTAAATAGAATGAGTGGCTCGGTGGTGTGCTGCTAAGAGCAAAACCTTGATGACGTGGCGGCGTATGTATGGCTAGGAGAGAAAAGAGGGAAATCAAGTCGATGGATGCGTGCAGATGATTGAAGATGCTGCACGTGGGCTTTGGGTTCAAAATAAAGGAGGTTGCTTGATCAATTAGGTAATTAATCAAGCTGCATTTCCTTCTTATTTTTTTCCTTCAGTTTTCGCAATGCTCTTCCACATGTTGTTTAGCGACCCTCATGACCTTGACACCAGTTGACTGGCGTCGCCAATTTTGTCATTTTATCGAAAGCTCTAATTTGCTCCAATTTTATTTCATTTTGTCTTGTTTCCGCAATTCCACTTATTTTCTACAAAATAAATAAAAATGAATTAATCACATATTAATTGACTTGAGGATTAATTTAATTCTAGTGTTTTAGACATAATTACATGAATATAAATGCGTGTAATCAGTGATGTTTACAATACGTCAAAAATCAGCGGCTTTATTCCCATCCCAACCTAGGCCTCGTCAACGGGTCGGGTCGGGTCTTACTATATTTTTAAATAATAACGGGCCGGGCCGGGCCGAGCTTTATTGTAAATTGAAGTATCCAAGCCCGTCCATATAAAGCAGGCTTTGCGGGCTTTTTCGAGCCGGACCGGGCAGGGCCTTGCGGGCTTTTTTTATAAATAAATCTTTAAAGACACTAATTTTTTATAAATCTATATTTATATATCATACACTCTTATAGATAAATTTAAAACTATTGATTTTCCTTATTCTCCTGCAAATATGTCGATTGTAGTGTAGAGAAATAAGGGTCTCCCGCAAATGATTAAGTTAAACTAAAAGCTTCAACAAAAGTCACAAAACGTGACTACAGTTCCTACTGAACAGCAGTAAAAAAAAAAACTAAAAACCTAACCAAAACAACCCAGAAAAACACGAAAATTTACAGAGATGTACGGACACACAAAGCGTCGAGCACACAAAATTTGGTGAATTTTGGAGTTGATTTACTATATTAAATAAATACGTCAAAACAGAGGACAGAAAGAAAACGAAACTGAGACAGGTTTGAGATTGGTTGATATCCTTCCTTTTGCTCTTATTTCTTTCCTTGCTTCGGAAAACCTAATAAACATAAAAACAACTAAATTAACTAGAATATAAGATAAACTAACAAAGTAAATATGTGAATTAATAACATTATTATCGCATAATTATGTTCCTATCACACGCCAAAGAGCAACCTCTATTAATTCAAAGAAATTGGGAAAACCTACCATTTGATGTGATTATTACAAGAAATTATGAGTGTGGTTAAAAATTTAGTCAATTTCACCATAGTTTCGAACCCGAACGAATTGGTCAACCGTAGTCACTTGTATGTTTTCTTGGTTGACCGATGGCGTGACGACAGCGAAACGTTATTTTTTTTTACATCACGTTTGTAAATATTTCATTGATGGATGTGCGTGGACATAAGATAAAATTTTTATTTTAATTACAAATACGTTGGCCTATACCAATTTGCCTCATAAAGTTGTATGACATATACATTGCATTTAAATTGTTGAGGTCCATTCTAAAGCAACCATGAAGTGGAAGATGAATATGGAGAAACCAACCGCTCGATGGAGAGATTGTAATGTTTTATGGTAATTGTAAAAAATCCAGCCAATTTAGTTCTCGTTTCAAATTCGATCAATGAGGTCAAACTTAGTTACTCTTATAAACTTATATTTATATATCATACACTCTAAAGAGCAACCTCTATAAATTCAAATAAAATGAAAAAACCAATAGATGGATGTGATTATTACAATAAATTATGAGTGGTAAAAAATTTAGCCAATTTCACCATATTTTTTAATCCGATCGCATTGGTCAACTGTTGTCACTTGTATGTCTTCTTGGTTGACCGATGACATGATGACCGCGAAACGTGCTTATTTTTTCACATCACGTATGTAAATATTCAGTCAATAGATGTGCGTGGACATAAAATAAAATTTTCAATTTTAATTACAAATACGTTGGCCTATACCAATTTTCCTCCTAAAGTTGTATGACTTATACATTGCATTTAAATTGTTGAGGTCCATTCTAAAGCAACCATGAAGTGGAAGAAGAATATGGAGAAACCAACCGCTCGATGGAGAGATTGTAGTGTTTTATGGTGGTTGTAAAAAATCCAGCCAATTTAGTTCTCGTTTCGAATTTGATCAACTAAATCAAACTTAGTTACTCTTATGAACCTATATTTATATATTATACACTCTAAAGAGCAACCTCTATAAATTCAAATAAAATGAAAAAACCGACCGGTAGATGTGGTTATTACAATAAATTATGAGTGTTGTAAAAAATTTAGCCAATTTCACCATATTTTCGAATCCGGTCGAATTGGTCAACCGTTGTTACTTGTATGTCTTCTTGGTTGACCGATGACATGATGACTGCGAAATGTGCTTATTTTTTCACATCACGTATGTAAATATGCAGTCAATGGATGTGCGTGGACATAAGATAAAAATTTCAATTTTAATTTCAAATACGTTGGCCTATACCAATTTTCCTCCTAAAGTTGTATGACTTATACATTGCATTTAAATTGTTGAGGTCCATTTTAAAGCAACCATGAAGTGGAAGATGAATATGGAGAAACCAACCGCTTGATGGAGAGATTGTAATGTTTTATGGTGGTTGTAAAAAATCCAACCAATTTAGTTCTCGTTTCAAATTCGATCAACTAGGTCAAACTTAGTTACTCTTATAAACCTATATTTATATATCATACACTTCAAAGAGCAACCTCTATAAATTCAAATAAAATGAAAAAACCGACCGGCAGATGTGATTATTACAATAAATTATGAGTGTGGTAAAAAAATTTAGCCAATTTCACCATATTTTCGAATCCGATCGAATTGGTCAACCGTTGTCACTTGTATGTCTTCTTGGTTGACCGATGACATGACGATCGCAAAACATGCTTATTTTTTCACATCACGTATGTAGATATTCAGTCAATGGATGTTCGTAGACATAAGATAAAAATTTCAATTTTAATCACAAATACGTTGGCCTACACCAATTTTCCTCCTAAAGTTGTATAACTTGTACATTGCATTTAAATTGTTGAGGTTCATTCTAAAGCAACCATGAAGTGGAAAATGAATTTGGAGAAACCAACTGCTCGATGGAGAGATTGTAATGTTTTATGGTGGTTGTAGAAAATCCAGCCAATTTGGTTCTCGTTTCGAATTCGTTCAACTAGGTCAAACTTAGTTACTCTTATAAACCTATATTTATATATCATACATTCCAAAGGGCAACCTCTATCAATTCAAATAAAATGGAAAAACTGACCGTTGGATGAGATTATTATAATAAATTATGAGTGTGGTAAAAAATTTAGCTAATTTCACCATAATTTCGAATCTGATCGAATCGATCAACCGTAGTCATGACATGTAGAATATATATGCACATATTCTATATAGAAGTATGAGAACTTTCAATTTCACCATAAGCCAAATTACAACAAATTCACACACACACACACACACACATATATAACATATACATTAATACATATATATATATATATATATATATATATATATATGTAAACACACACACACACACACACATATATAAACATGTCTAAAAGTCCTGGATCTTCAATAATGATGATGTGGCACACTGAAGATTTCCAAATATATGTGCTGGGCCTTCTAGACATGAATTTGTAAAAGATGTTGCAGATTCCCGTCCAAGCTGAACTGCCTTCACTTAAATTGCCATAACTCCTTCTAGAATAGTCGGAATCGCAAACCATAAAATTCCTCAGAAACTAGACACATGGGGCTTTCCGTGCATATAGGGTACAACTCCTAATTCCATCCTAGAAGTTCCCAGTAATTCAGCCAAGTTAGGTTATAGACATGAACTTGTAAAAGATGTTGCAGATTCCCGTCCAAGATGAACTGCCTTCACTTAAATTGCCATAACTCCTTCTAGAAAAGTCGGAATTGCAAACCGTAAACCTCAGAAACTAGACACATAGGGATTTCCGTGCATATAGGGTATAGCTTGTGAAGACCCGAAATTTTCAGTTAAATATTTTGTAATTCAATGTTTGTTTAATTATATGAATTATGAATTGTGGGCTTGAGTCGTATGACGTTGTATGAGGAATTTGGTTTCGAATGATTTTATTTTCGAAACGAACGTCATTTAGGGGGTTGTGAAAATTGACTTTTTATACGTACGGAATTTGGGAAAACTTCCTTCACGAAAGTTGTAGAGCTCATCGATACGAGTTCGTGCACATGTGGAATGCAAAAATCGAAGTTCGTATGAAGAAGTTATCGCATTTGGAAAAGTTTTCATTTTGGGTATAAAAGGATAAAACCCTAGCTATTTTTGGAAGGTTGCCAAAAATAGCTGGATTTCCATTTCTGGAAACTCGGCCTCTTTTTCTCTCTCCCTGAGCCCGAGTCGCCCCCTCTCCTTCGTCGGCCGATTTCTCCTCCGTCCGGCCACCTTTTGCTTCGATTTCAACAAGGTTTCTGCTCGCCTTGCTGCCCTCTACACGTCTGTGGAAGAAATCGAGTGTGGGTCGAGCTGTAGCTCGAGTTACAACGCCTAGAAGAGGCCGAGACGAAGCCGGAATTGCCTCCAGTCGCCGCCCTTGGTTCTCCCAGCTCCGGCCATCGTTTGAGGTGAAACCAAGCCCAGATGTACTCACCTCCTTCCTGTGAGTCGACTGGTGGTCACCGTTTCCTCTCTCGGGGCGGCTACGTGGCGGTGGAGCTCGAAATCGATCCGAGCCCTAAAACGAACCAGCTGGGATTTCTCCAAGCTCCGGCCACCAAAACTCGAGATTCTTAGCTCAATAGACTCGCCTCAACTTGCTGAACAAGCACTAGGAAGGACTGGACCTGAAGTGATCGATTTCATGTTGAACGGAGCTTATCGGAAAACTAGGAGAAATCCGGCCAAACCGTACTGTTTTAGGTAATTTCGACCACTTCCACTCATTTTCTGACTTCGTGCTAGTTATTAAAGTTTCTCAGATCGATGAAACGAAGAGGAGTAGCCTGGCCCCGACGCCGTTGGCGGTGGTCGGCAGCGGCTCTGCCTCTAAATCCGGCGGCTTTTTCCGGCCACCTCCGGGGGTCTCAAGGGCATTTTCTGCCCGTTTTTGTGTTCTACATGTCGATACGATCATTTCAACATGCAACACTTAAATTTTGGATATCGTATGATATAGTTATGAATTTTACGATTTCGATCATTCGATTTGTGATCCGTGAGGATCAGGCCGTCCGATTGACTTGTAGTTCTGTTATGAAGATCGTAGGACTGTCCTGATGACCCTGTGTGGTCACGGGTGAAAATCTGACCGTTGGATCTTCGTATAAGTGCATTTCTTGAATTGTGCATTAAGTTAAATATCGTTTTGATTAGGTGTTTGACGGATTTGTTAGCGGACGATTGTGAATCGTATTTTGAGTTGTAAGAAGACGCAGCGGGAGTTTGGAGGTGAGTAAATCTCACGTGGTTCATTTACGAACCGAATTTCATTATTTACATTTAATTGCTATGTGTGAAAAATGGTTTTTGAGAAAATGAGTTTTTAAAGTATATAATAAATGAATTTCTTGGTTTTTATTCCGTGTGAACTATAGTTGGTATTAGTGGTCATTCCTAAGTGGATGATTACGTATATATATATCTACGTGATTTTATATGATATGGTGTGACATTGAGGTGTGAAAGTGTGATAACTTGGGTTATGATATGTCATTGGTTTGAGATTTGCCATGATATATTATGTTAATTGACATTGAATGAAAGAATAATGATGGTGATGTTTTAGAATTACAATTTATATGGTAATTGGCTATTGGATTGTGAGAACGCGTATGTGAGAATAGTTATAACATTTGAGTCTGAGGGACCTTTAAATGTTCGATCAATGGATCATAGGCTACTGTGGGGAATGTGTGATTATATCGTAAAGGTGAACCTAGGCCAAGGTGACACGTTACGATTAAGCTGGAGCTCTAGTTTGTCAGCCATTGTGTGACATGAAAGCAGCGAGTTGGATTACTCGTGATCATGAACACGGGTTGGAGAGTTTGTCAGCCATTGTGTGACATGAAATCAGCGAGTTGGATTGCTCGTGATCATGAACACGGGTTGGAGAGTTAGTCTGCCATTGTGTGACATGAAAGCAGCGAGTTGGGTTACTCGTGATCATGGACACAGGCTGGAGGTTATAAGGTGTCGAGTGGAGAGACTTTATTTGAAATGGTTTTGAGTTTGTTAATGAATGTTTGATTTGTGTTGAAAATGTTGTGATTAAGTTGTGTTTTTGTGATTTTTTAAATCAATCGTTCATTTCTTATTTACTCACGAGCTTTGCAAAAAAGCTTACCGGGTTTTGTGTTGTTGCAATCCCGGTACACTATTCAAATGGTGTAGCGGATAATCCTGCAGGTCAGGATAAGCAGAGTGGAGAGCGAGCTGAGTAGGGCAGCAGGGTTGAGACCAGTACTTGGTCTATTTTGGTGTGTCTTATATATAGACTTCTTTTGAGCGTAACATTTTATCTGTTGGTATTGTAATAATTGACTCGAGCGATAGTTGCTATGAGGTTTGTGATTTGGTTTGTGTGATGTTGGTTAATGAAAAAAAATTCAGGACGTTATTTGTATTGGTTATTATTCATGTTTCGGATTTGAATTTGTTATTCAAAGTTCGGGGCGTGACATAGCTCCTAATTCCATCTGAGAAGTTCCCAGTAATTCAGCGAAGTTCCCAGTAATTCAGCGAAGTTAGGTGTTCTGCACAACAGTTTTTGTGTTAGTTAGCTCAGCTTAGCTTCTTTTCTTATTTCTTTGAAACACACCTACAAAGACACTAAACTAACGTAAATGAACCATAAATAAGGAGAACTAAACATATATACCAAGAGAAAGAGCCAAAGAGGCATAGAAATATAAGAAAATATGAGCACATCAACATATATATATGTATAATATATATATATATATAATATATAATAGTTTATGGCCATTTACTGGCCGGGCCTAGCGGGCTTTAGACGGGTCGGGCCGGGTTTTTGCGGGCTTTTTGACTGGCCGGGTCGGTCTTTTGGCCCTGCGAGCCGGCGGGCATTCCTCCATCGGCCCACTTGATCCGCGGGATTTTTGATGAGGCCTATCCCAACCAATAAAGAAACAAGCTGAGCTAGCTTAAACTCAACATTAAGCTCGACATAAAAAAACATGCCATTTTGAATGCTGATATACTAAATCATAAAATTAGTCGTGAATCAATAATTTTGTAAAATAAGTCAAGTTGCTCCAATATAAACAAGTTAATTAAAAACTCCCAAAGATCGAATACATTGTTCATTGGTGAAAAATTTTCACTTTTTATATTAATATATATTGAAAGAGAAAAATATCATCAGTGCCCCAACTCTTGTGCACTGGCCAAGATGATACTCAGACTCACATTGCTACCAATGTGATAACTGAACAATAGTTTTGCTATCAATGACATACTTCTGTCAAATTTCTCAGACTGAGACGTTAAAAAAGTCACGTGCTTTGGCCCAAAAAAAGGGCAAACACATCTTTTTGCCCAAAATGCAGCCCTAATCAATCAAAACCTCCACTTTCCCTCCATTCTCATACCTCATCTTCGACAAATCAGTTATCAAGTCAGACCCAAACTCTTATCCCTCAAAGCTTTGATCTTTTTCAATCCAAAAGATTCGAATCTATGAGATTGATAGTCTGTGCGCAGCAGAACACGAACTGGAATCAAATCTCCGATAGTAGAGAGATGGTGGAGGATTTTTAGGGTGTCTGGACCCCCCCTCCCCCAAAAGTAAGTTTTCGAATCTACTCCTTTTTCCCCTATTTTTTTTTTTTCTAATAAAGTGAAATGAGAATCCCACCAACACAAGCATACTTTTGAACAACAGTTTAAAAAAAATTTGGGCAAAAATCCAATCTTTCTAGGGTTTCAGTTATGAAGATATAAAAATTGGTTTCTTTTAGTGCTTGAAGAAAGAAAGAGTATTTGTATATGGAAATTGATATGTGCGTTATGGGTTTTATATTGTTTTTATTCTTGGACTGTGATGGTTAACTTCGAATAGTAGGGTTTTTAATTGTTGTAGTCCGAATCCAGAAAAAAAAAATCAATTTGGGTAAAGTTTTGAATACGATTCAATATCGAGTATTTTACATCTGAATGAGCATGAACATTTGGTTTGGATTCATAATAGTTAGAGAAGTTGCTGTCTCTTCTTGACATTGACATTGATATTGATTGTTCATATGTTGTTAATTTTGCAGTTCCTGACCATTTGTACACAATGGAAATCTCCCATGGTGGATATTTTGACAAGCAGTTGGATGGGACCAAGAAGTATAGGGTGTCTAGGTTCAACAAGATTGGGGGTGGGGGGGTGGAGATCTATTTAGATGGGCTAGATCCTGAGTTGATCTCAAGGGTGGAGATGAACAATATTGCGTATGCATTGGGGTATAGGGAGAAGCACATCTCCTACCATTTCAAGTTGTCTCAGACATCAAGCAATGAAGGATTCATTCCAATCAAGAATGTTGCAAATGCTCTAGAAATGGTGAAGGAGATACCTTTGAGTAAGAGGCAGATTAGTGTGTATATAACAGGGGGAAGAGAGAAGCTGAATTAGATGATCTGAAGCCAGAAGACCCTGACTGGGAAAATCCTCTAAATAAATGCAGTGCAGCAGAGAAGGAAAGAATGTTTGAGGTAGCAAACTTGCAGGCTAGTTAGTACAACGTACAGCTCTCCAAGCAAATTACATGTGGGGACCAATATTCCAGATATCATTGATCTCATAGATGGAGGTGGTTCAAATGGTAATGGGGGTGAAATAAGGGTCGGTGAAGGCTTTAAAGAAGGTAAAGAAGAAGGTGGAGTAAATGTGGGGGTTGGGCCAAGTCAAGACACATTTGAAGGGCTATATGATATTGTGACATATGTGTTGGGTTAACAAGCAAGTGAAGCAAAGAAAACGTGGGACAAAATAGGAAAACTTTTGAAATAGAGGGGTATAAGGTTAACTTTGGGGAACCCCCTCAGCATTGTGCTAAAAGGCCTTGGCCTGTCTCTGCTACAGTAGCTCTAAAGAAAATGGTTAAGCCATAGAAAAGAGGGAAAGAGATCTGCAAAGAAAGCTGAAAAAGGGGCTTAGGAGCAGGCTAAAAGAGAGGCTGCAAAGGTTAGGGAAAGGGGGAGGAAGTTGATAGATTGAGAGTAAGAGAGGCTGCAGAGCAATTGGCTCGGAAAGATGCAGAAAATATAGAGAGGGGAGCTACAAATAAGAGGGAAAGAGAGGCTGTAGCTATGAGAGATAAGTTGGCAGAAGAAACCAGGGAAAGGTTAGCTTAGTCCAAGTAAAACAAGAAATCTATAGGTGAAGGCAGTTCCAACAGATTTACTCCAGCTGAGAAGGGCAAAAGACCTGTTGAGGCTGCAAAAGTGAACAGGAGGGGGAAGAAACCAAAGGAGCCAAGGTATAATACAAGAGGGAAAGGGAAAGCGGCAATGCAAGAGTTGATGAGGTAGTTGATGATGATGACTCAGATGATGGTTCAAACTTCTATGTCTATTCAAATTATGATCTCAACCAAGATGAGTTTATTGATGCTGAATTAGAAGAAAATGTCACAGAACTAATGGTTGTTGAGGAGTTTGAAGATATAGGTTTCAAAGGCTATTGTTCAGATGAAACTGGAGATTCTGATGAGTTGGAAAGTTTGAGTGGATTAGATACTGAAGAAGATGAGGATGGGAATCCACTTCCAAAGAAGCTTAATAAAGGAGTGAAGATCAGACCTTAGATTAGATCTGTGGATCTGAAAAATCTCAAGTTCAGGTTAGGTTTGACACTCCCAAACTTAGAGCAGCTTAAGGAGGCTGTGAGGGAGTGTGCAATCAGGAATCAGCTGGACTGTGGTTTGAGAAGAACAAGCACACCTGTTGAGGTTAACTGTCAATGGGACTGCCCATTTAGATTGTATACTAGCACTTCAATGGGTGAGGGTCCAACTTTGATTATTAGGACTTTGAACAACAAGCACACCTGTTCTCCAGTGGAAACAAGCCATTTCTTGGATTACAATAGGATTGCAAAAGAGGTACAAGAAGATCTATTGGTAGATGAGAATTGGTCCAGAGCTGGCATCCACAATCACATAGAGAAGACATACAAGTTGGATGTGGAGGTGAAAACCATCACAAGAGCTAAGAGAAAATCAAAGAGGATGAATAAGGCCACTACATTGAGCAGTACAACAACCTTGTTGCTTATAGAAAGAGTTATTAAGAAGTAATCCTGGTTCAACAGTTGAAATCATGACATGTATGGATGGTGAAAGAATGAGGTTTTAGAGAATCTACATATGTTTTGCAGGATGTAAGAATGGGTGGATGAATGGCTGCATGCCTCTCATTGGTCTGGATAGGTTTCACATAAAAGGGCGTCCATCCTGGACAGTAATTAGCAGCAGTTGGCATAGATGCAAACAATGGGTGTTCCCAATTGCATATGCCATTGCTGAAGCTGAGAACCAAAAAACCTGGACCTGGTTCCTAAAGCTTTTGAAATGCGATTGAAGATGGAGAGGGATAGTAGCTACACCTTCATCATAGATAAGCAGAAGGGGCTGGAATTGCAATTATAGGTTTGGACTAAATTTTTGCTTTTAATTTGTACACTTTGTGTGAAATTAAAATGACAAGTTGAGGTGTTGATTTTGTTACAAGTTTTGTTGTATGATCTATTGACTCTAGCTTTGTGCATTATAACTGCAGGTTGGTTTCCAAATGCTGAACATAGGCACTGTGTGAGGCATCTCTATAACAATTTCAAGGTCAAGCATCCAAGAGAGGGGTTGAAGCAGTTGGTTTGGAATACAGCGAGATCCAGCACTGTTGTGTGGTACAACAAGCACATGGCTGAATTGAGGGAGCTTAGTGATGATGCTTGGAAATGGTTTTAGGACAAGAATCCAGCATAGTGGTCTAGGGCCTATTTCAGAGAGGACTCAAGGTGTGATATATACTGCTCAACAACCTTTGTGAGTCTTTCAATGCAGCTATTGTACCAGCCAGGGATAAGCCTGTACTCACTATGTTAGAAAAAATTAGAATAGATATGATGGTAAGGCAAGCAAACAGAAGAGTGGTTTGTGAAAAGTGGAAGGATTTGGTTGAACCTAGAATCAAGAAGATTATTGACACGATTGGTCAAAGGGCAACATTATATCGAGCACACAAGTAAGAGGAATTCATATTCCAAATAATTGGAGGTAGGGACAGTGGCAGCAAGCATGCAGTAGACTTGGGCTTTCATACTTGCACTTGTAAGAGGTAACAACTAAGTGGGATACCATGTGTTCATGCCATCTATGCAACAAGGTTCAAGAAACAGGAAGCTGCCTTATACTGTGATGACTACCTCATGCCCTCAACCTATTTGGAGTCATACAACCCCTTAATCTATCCTATAGCAGGCAAAGAGAATTGGGAACCTATTTACTACCCAATTGCACCTCCAATTTACAAACAACAGCCTAGTAGGCTTAAAATGAAAAGGTTGAAGGAACCAGAGAGAAGAAACAGACCACAGTCCCACCTGCACCTAAAGAGGGTAAATTGCCTAGAACTGGTATCAAAATTTCATGCAAAGTATGTGGGAAGGGAGGACACAACAAGCTAGTTGTCCAATCACTCAAGCAGCAAAGACAGAAGCATCAGTAAGTACTTGATATCGAGCTTAACATCACTTTTTAAATTGGCCATTAGCACTTTTTACTTTGTTTACTAACTTTTTCTTTAAAAATTCAACAGGGAGAAGGTTCATCAAATGGACCAAATATTGGTAACAAAAGGAAGAGAACCAACAACAAGGTATGTTTTAAATTGAACTATTTGTGACTATTGTGATATTGAAATTGTAATTATAGTAAATGTTTTGTTTATTTGTTTTGGATATTATTATGTAGCCCAAAAGAGCATATCTTACAAAGGGGTGTTCTAATTTGAAAAAGCAAATCATAAGGTCAAGGAAGGCATGGAAGAAGGTCAAGGATGCTATTGGTGGTACTTTTGGTGTCAATACCAATGCATCAACCTCACAAACAATGCAGCAACCTCCTACTCAAAGCAGCCAAAATCCTGCTACAAGAGGTGCACAGAAGAAATCATCCCAGCCTATGCAACCAAGGCAAGATTCCTCTGATTGGGCGGTTTTTAAACCTAAACCTGTTGAGTTTGCAGTTTCTTGGCCTATTTTGATTGCAAAACTTTGGAATCTTTGAAAAAGAAGTTTCAGTTATGGTAGCTTTAAACTCTTGGATTTCAGTTTAAGTTGAGGTTGTGTATTATGTGCTGCTGGACAAATTATGCATCATGGAACAATATTTATTTTGATCTGCCATGATTTTTGCTTGTAAGAACTGATGTGCTAATTGAATGGGTGTTTTGGTTGAATTTTATTATGGTATATGTGTTTTCATTAGATACAGTTTCTTAGTTTTCTTTCAATGTTGATTTTAATGGAGAGGGTACTTAACCCATTTGATCAGGTTCTTTAATTACTGGAAAATGGACTGATATGATGTTATGTTGCTAAAGATAATTTGGAGGGAAAGTTGTGTAGCAAATGAATTTTGGAGGGAAATTAGTAGTTGGGAGAAGCTAAGGGTCATTTAGGTCATTTGCTAACCTTCAAATATATACTTTCCATCAATGACATCAGCAACACCTTTACTCTCTCTCTTACTCACTCATGGATCTTCATTAACTAGAAAATATACCCACGCTTTGCTGTGGAATTTATAGTTACAGATGAGTTTGGCGGATGTGAAACTCCTTTAACTTAGATACCAGGATTTTTATGAGGCATGCAGGGAAAAATTCCAGAGGAATTGTTTTTATTGAAATTATGTTGTGAAGTGAGGTACATCTTGGCCAAAATTTTGTATTACAATGTATAAATTGAATTGAAGTATGCTCCTGAAATAGCTATTGAGGTGAGGTATAATTAAAAGTTAATGGAGTTCTGTTTTGAATGGATGGAATTTTGTCTGCAGTCCTGCAAAATGTTTGTAGAATTAGTAAGAATAGCATTATATGTGGATTGAAAAGCGAATGCAGATAAACAACTACAATTGAATTAACCAGAGTTTTGCTGCAATTGAACACATACAATGCCTTGATTTTTTACATTAGTTAGATGCTAGAGCACAATAATTAACGGTTTAATGCTAAGAAATTAGCTGATCGTTGAGGAAGAATCCCAAGGAGGCAGGGACTTTCCTCATCAACATAATTTACCTAGCGTGTTATGCATACAGATTGATCTGCAATCCTAGTTGATTGAAAATTTTAAACAATTAAAAAAAAAAATTGTAAATAAGATACTCAAGTAATAGGATTTTAGTTCATTACCTGTGGTAGCATATAGTGAGTTGTAATGCACTTTGTTGCAAAAGTTGAGCCAAAGCTCTGAAAAACAACAGAAAAGGGTGGTGGACAATGTGAAGATTATTCAAAAAACTACTATAGATAAAGAATTTGAAACATTCAAAATAGAGCTGAGGCTGCATACAAATAAATGAAAAGAAGTATTGAGTGAAAAAGAAAAGAAACGAAATCCCCCTCACTATTGTTCTTCAGATATCAATAGTACTATATTACAGACCTGTATGTGAAACCAAAACCTCATACCAAGTGAGACTTTGCAGTTCAGACCAAGTATTTATGATCACTGATGCTAACTCATTAATTATGGTTGACCGTTTCCTCACTTCTTATCATTAAGATCATCTAAATTATACATTCACAAATAAATCGTTCAAGTGACGAAGAAAATATGTTTCTTCACAAAATGAGCACAGAAAGTCCATGAATCTCCCTTCAGCTAACTAACTATGCTACTGTCCCAACTATCTGATACAACCCAGTATTTGCTCCAGAAAATCCAAATTAGAAAATAGAAAGTGAAGAAATAACTGTGGTATCATGATGTCTTAATGTATTACCCAACTAATATTTCTGTGAAGGCTGATTACTATAGTTATAGCTGCATTTCAATTTCAGTTTGAGCTTTCTAAGAACAGAAATAACAAATTAATTTCAGCAATCCACCATTATAGGCATATAGTAGTCATACTTGAATGAAGTTAAAAAATTGAGTGGTGAAAAGTTAAACAAAATAATCAAATCAAAACTAAAAAAAACGCATTACAGTTCCTCTTTTGTGCACTGATACTTGGCTACAATAGTGCTTGTAAAACAACAAAATTTAGTTGTATCAAGATTGTAAACAACATCAGAATAGAAAGCCGAACTGCACAGCAAAAATCGAGCACCAGATCAAACCGAAAACCTATAACAACACAATATTCAGATCCAAGTACAATCGACCGTGAGAATCGTGCAACAAAATTATCAAATCAAAGCTTCAAGTTCTGGAATCTTACCGATTTCAATCCCTATTCTTCTTTCGTAGATATTCCAGGGAACAAAATTTAGAACTGCGAAACACAACCAAACAACAAATCAAACCCAAAACCCAATTCCACCCAAAAACAACAAAAACGCAACCCCGAAAATGTAAACAAATGAAAGCTTCAAACTTTAGAATCTTACCGATTTCAATCCCTCTTCTTCTCCTTTCTACGACCAGCTTCAAACCTTGGAACCTTACTGATTTCAATCCCTCTTCTTCTCTTTTCTACCACACCAGCATAACCTGTTCCAACCCTTGAAAACACGCCCAGCTAATTACCGACTTTCTTTTTCACCATTGAAATTGTCGTAGAAAATCAGGGGCAGAACAGTCACTCCACTGTTACATGAACATGTGTGAACAGTTAACTCATCTTTCATATATAGTATAACTAGAAAATTGGCCCATGCTTTGCCACAGGTTTTGTTCTTGTAAATGAATTAGAAGGATCAAATAAAGGGAGGCTATGGATGGGAGATCATGGCTGTGTGCATATCAAACAAAGTCCAGACACTGAATAACAAAACTATTAAAAGATAGCAGCTTGTAATTAAAAACAATTGAAGGGTAAAAATGTCTTTTCATATATATGGCAGACGCGTAATTATGGTGGAAGACCAAGGGTAAAATCGTTAGTTGACTGTTATATGAACAATTGTGAATAGCAAACTCATCTTTCATATATAGTATAATTAGTTCTTTCTCCTTTTAGATTTTTATGGGCGGGTGGAATTCGTGGTGCCTTATCAACTAAGCAACAACATAACAGCATGGAGGGATTTGATCGCAATCTAATTATGACTTTTTTCGTTGGTTCGTTGAAACTAGCTAGGCTCTCTAACAGCAGTCCATGAGAGAATCACCAACACGAAATCATATTAGCATTGGAAAGCATGAAAATAGAAGTTGATTAAGTCCTACCATACATCTAGAAAAATTAAAGTAGATATAAGCATGCTCAAAACATAAAATTTGCATTCATCAATCATCAAAATTAGTTATAAATCATTGAGATTAAGCTAGGTCTAAACTGCTAAACCCTATCCCTAGATTAGTCAACTACTCACTACCCATACATATTACACCTCCCATAATACGAAATAACGTAAGACAGAAGAAGAGAATGGTAAGGAACCCTATGATTGGATCGCACAAGTCGGAGGCAATTATAAGCCATATGGATTAAAAGACTTCTACACACTAGTTCCCTTTGTATGCTCACATACATTATTCATCCTCATTCAAACTCGAAATGCCATCACAATTTGAAATATTCAGAGTATCACCCCCGAAAAGTTGCTAATCTCTCTCCTTTAATGTAATCATGTGATTTCGCCTTGCTAACAATTAATGTATTCCCAGAAAAACTCTTTTCCTAGTTTGAATCTTCCGCCTTGTCCATGTCAACATCACTAGATACTAGTCATACTACCATTTCAATTATGCTGTTTCGTCACTTCCATCGGTACATCGTCCACGTCCATCATTCCACGTTCAAATTTCTCCCTTTTTTGGATGTAACTAGACTCTTTCTATTTTGGTACTCGAATGGACCATCCACATGAACTTGCGAATAGATTGAATTTCTTTCCTATTAAATGGCTATCAGGGTCAATTCAAAACACATGCATCGATGGCTAAAGTCCTCCACTACCCAAACCTCACCTCTTTGATGATTCATTCCTTGTGCAGCTTACATACAGAGTTAACATGATCTAAAGTACCTCAACAAGAGCAAAAATAAGGTAGATCCTCATACTCCAAGATGAACTTCTATAGCTGTAATCTCATTGTCATCGAACACCTACTCATCTCTTCAACGACTGTGAAACTGATAAACAACTCGGATCTTCAAAAACCTCCTGAACAATTCTCATTTATGCCACCTTCAGTTGGGTAGAAAATGCCCAATTGTCTTCCCATTCCCTTTGTGATTTTAGGTGTAAGCTATGCTGAAGCAATAACCTTAACCTAAATAAAAAAAGGTTGTGCTTGTAAAGGCATAGTCACCAGATTTGTCTTCACATCAGTCAACACTAATAAGGCATGATCAAACATCTAAGGGCTACCCCTTATTACATTCCCTCGATCTGCATCCAAAGAGAAAGAAAACACCAATCAATATGAACATTCCCACTAAAAGATTTTAAGATCTCCTCATATGGCTCATAAATGATTCAAAATATTCTTCAAATATTCAAAATTGAAGCGTTTATTTGTCAATAGCCAAAACTAGTCCAAACTAGTGAGCCACAAGACATCAACATCTGTTGAATCGATCTTCAATCCGAATAATGTTTATCTCATCCTCATCAGTCAATGTGAGTTTCCCCACTATTTAACAGTTTTAACTATAGGTTCTTCCATTGGCACGCTCAACTTGTGCTAAAACTCCACCCCGCCTCAGTAATCGAAAACCCACCACATAAACCATGGAAGTGATTCAACCGTTAAGAGGCATTATGTTAAGTTACGAAAACTGCCAAATCCTAATTCTAGACCCCTACAAGAGAGAAGGGATTATTGTTAATTCCTATAACAATTTCAATACATGTATATAGTTTTGTTATTTATTTATTTTTTGTGTAGGCATAATAAAATTAAAATAAATTAAAAATCTGTCTAGACTCAACCTCACCACCCACTTATAGCCTGGTGAAAACATTTGATCTAATATTTAATGAAGACATCATCCAATCCATGAAATGTTATGCCCCGTACATAGATTTACTGGTTTACTAGTCATTTGAAGGGTAAATGATTAAAATATTTACTTTTACTTTCATTTCGAAAATTTTGGGGAAACTCCAAAGTTGACTATTATTTAATTCATTTTTCGAGAGGAAACTTCCTTCAAGAAAAGAGTAGAGGGCTTTAAACCGAATCTGTAGACATGTGGTATGCTAAAAATAGAAGTCGTATGAGTAAAATACAGTCTACAGAAGTTTAATTATTTTGTCAGAGTTTTGGAAGCAAATTTGACAATTTCCTTCACTAGAATAGGAGAGACCCTTAGAATTTTTCTGTGTGTGTGT